>ML438287.1:0-75094 GCA_005239525.1 Nicotiana knightiana | reverse complement strand
AGCACAAACATGTCGAGTGGCTCCGGAGTCAATCCACCACTCATTCGGATTTCCAACTAAGTTACATTCCGAAAGCATTGCAAAAAGATCATCAATGTCATCATTCTTCTCCACTATGTTGGCATGTCCCTTCTTCTTATCCTTTCTCGGGAAGCGACAATCAGGGACTTTGTGACCAACTCTTCCACAATTGTGGCAGTTGCCCTTGAATTTCTTTTTGTTCTGTNAACTTGTACCTTTGCTAGACACCCCCACACTTTGAAATATTTCAAGTTGAGTTTTATTCCTTTCTATTTTTCATATGAAATAGATTGCGTTTTGCTGTGAGGTACTCTGTTGAGTATTCAGTTAGCTGTAAGGATAGCTTCCCCCCCACAAACTTTGCGGTAATCCGGAACTTATTAATAAAGAATTCATCATTTCTTTTAATGTACGATTTTTTGNGGCTGTTTTGTTGTCTTCCTCAATCTTGAGACGAATCACAAGATCTTCCAACTTCATTTCTTTGGGCTTGTGTTTGAGATAGTTCTTGAAATCTCTCCACGAATGAGGAAACTTTTCAATCATTGCAGCGCTTAAAATGCTTCATTCACGACCATACCTTCAGCAATAAGGTCGTGAAAAATAAGTTGAAGTTCCTGAACTTGGTTTCCCACAGTTTTGTTGTCTATCATTTTATAGTCTAGAAACTTGGCAACCACGAACTTCTTCAAGCATGCATCTTCTGTCTTTTACTTCCTCTCAAGTGCGTCCTATAATTCTTTCGAAGTATTTATCGCACTGTACACATTGTACAAGTCATCCTCTAAAGCACTTAAAATATAGCCTTTGCAAAGAAAATCTGCCTGCTTCCACGCCTCAATAATCATGAACTTTTCATTGTCCGGCATGTCCGCAACAGGCACTGGAGGTTCTTCACTAGTGAATTTCTGCATACCAAGTGTGGTAAGCCAGAAGAACACCCTTTGCTGCCGTCCTTTGAAGTTGGCTCCAGAAACTTTCCCCGGCTTTTCTGCCGGTGGAACAACAGTCCGGCTTGACGAGGCTATCGTCGTTGCCACAACAGTCGCAGAAGAATTTCCGTTATCAATTTCCATTTCTCACTGTCAACAACAGAATAGTTCAATCAATGGCAAAACCAAAACAGTAATGAATACTGTAATTAACGATAAACAGTATGTATAATAAATAAAAATCGATGTTATTTTTTTTATATATTGTTTCACAGAAAACAATGAAGTTTTTATGTTCTTCAAATCGTTTATCTGAATTTCAAAACTCTGATAAAGTTATTATATCTTGAAATCAAAATAATAAAATTTAGACGAAGTAGAAAACACAAAGGTTTTTAATCTCCACAACAAAATACAGAAAATAATAATTAAAAAAAAAATTCCTTAAGATTGTTAATAATCTGTATTGCTGTAAAATAAATTAAAAAAAATAGTAAACTTTCTGAAAATACAGAAACAGAAAGTTAGTAGAACAAGAACGTCAAAAATGAATTCTGAAAACAGTGTAGGAAAAAATCGAGCCCACTGAATACACAGTGTGTCCTTAAGGAAATTCTTCTTCTCAAGTACCCGAGGTTTTGGAATATATCCTCGTAGGATAGAACGATTTAATTCACCGGAGTGTTGGTACCAAAAACGCCGGTGAACAATGAACCACTCGAAGGCTGTAAAACACACTGGAATATTTTGTGCAGTAGAAGAAGATCAGGAAATTTTGTAACTAAAAATTCTGGGGTTCAAGGTATATTTATAGCCAATTTCGTACTGTTTCTGAAAAGGTTTTGCAACAGGTGTGAATCCTTTCAGAACAACCATAACTATTTTGAACAGGTATGAATATTGCGGAAAATTTAAAAACGGATTTAAAATAATTCGGGAAAGAAAACGGGTCGGACCGGACCGGGTCGCGGGTCATTCCGGATTTGAAATTTTTTCCATTAATTAATTAAATAATTTGAAAAGAATTTTGTCTAAAAAGATTAATCAATCAATCGAACTTTGACCGAATCCGAATCCGAAGCCGAGCCGAGCGAGCGACGACGATGATGACGGCGCGAGCCTTGCCTTCTTCTCAACTCTTTAAGAGCTAGAAGAAGAGATTCTCTATATATACACATAAATTTTCTTTCCTTCTTCCAATGAGGAACAAAGTGCACTAATTCAATATTTCACTTACCTCCATTTCTTTTTCCACCATTTTCCATTCACTCTCTTTAAGCTACACCAAGCTTGAAATTAAGCTAGACTAAGCTTAAAATTAAGCTACACTAAGCTTAAAAACCAACAAATATATGCTTAGTAAGAATTAAAATAAAATGACAAACATATGATCTATTAAAATATTCTTATGGGAGAAATTTTTTAGTAACACATGATAGTTTATTTTCTTAGCCGTCTTCTAATAATATTTCGTTGATGTATGCTTTATTGGTTAACCGAATTTAAATAATTAAACATAAAAAACAATATAATACCTAAATAATGATATAGTTTAATTTCAAATTCGCAAAAGATATAAAAAAAATTGACATATGAATATGGAAGAAAAAAGATATTGACGCATTTCAATAAAATTTAATAATATAATTCATTATATAAAGTGAATAAAATTATAAGTCTATTAAATATTACTTCCCACGCGAGGATCCCAAAAATTTCTAAATATTTTTAAATTTTTTTTTATATAAAGTCTTAAAAGTATAAGTATAAGTATAAGTGTATATATATATATGTATGTGTGTGTGTGTGTGTGTGTGTGTATCAGTATGGTTCAGATTTTTTTATTCAATACTAAAACCAAATCAAATCAAACATAATCGAATTTTTTAATCGATTTGGTTTGACTTTCGTTTTGGTGCGATTTTTCGGTTCAATTTAAACACCCCTAGTTAGAGGCTCAAGTCTAAAAATATAAAAAAGGCCTAATTGGTTCGAATAAAAAAGATCGAAGGAACGACTGATCTAGGATGAATAATGTAAACGAGAGTAACCTAAAAAATAGCTCGATGCACGAAATATTCAGCATTCACTCAAATCACGGAGAAAGGCCCTACTAAAAGAAAATTTTGGACATACTGTCACAAAACGAGCCAACCTTAGGTCGTGAAGGAGCGAATAAGCGACGATGACCTGGACTCATTATTGTGTTGAGTTCTCACATCGGTCCCTTAGGGATGAGGATGATATCTTCTTGTGGTATCGGACAATATAGCTAGTTTTATTTAGAAGTAAGTTAGGTCAATAATTCATTTATTTATCATGATATTAGAATCATATTCATCTTGAATTAGGCTATCATCTTATATTATTCGGGCTCCAAATATTTTGTCATGGACATGTAGAGGGAGGCAAGTTGTTGAGTTCCCGCCGCGGTTCCTTAGGAATGTGACGGTCTTTTGGTATGATTTTGAATAATCTTCATCTCTTAATATTTTTGGGATTAACTTAGGTCCAAAAATAAGGTGGACCATGCAAAGCTTTTGTTCCTTGGGTGCTACTATATAGGTATTAGAATAGAAACATAGTTAGACCAAGAGAAGAACTTAAAGGGGTCGTTTGGTACATGGAATAAGAATAATAATCCAGGGACGGGATGAACTTTATCTCATATTTCGTTTGGATATTAGCTAATTTCGGAATAACATTTACACTAAAATAGTAGGATTAACTATTTCACATAAAAGGTGGGATAACTAATCCAAAGGAATATCTCACCCATGGTAAGGTTAGTAAATGGGCCGGTCCAGGCCCGAGACCGGCCCGAGACCACAGACCAAATGAATTTATGGGCCTAAACGGTCTGTAACCGGTTAGAATCGGAACCATGAGGGTGGGTCGGTTCCTGAAAAAAAGCCCGTGAGGCGGAAACAATATCCCAAAGAATTACCCTATCAACTGGCGATGCGGAAACAATGTGTCTTAAGTAGACACAAGACAAGTGTAAGCTTGAGGAGTGGGTTGTGTACGTGCTAGCGATTGCGCAATATATTTAACAAAGGTGTATTGGAAAAAATTTATTTAATTCCCTAAATAATAATAGCATCATAAAAATGGTAACAAAGTAATAAATTACTTTTAGATATTTAAAAATTTATAAAACTGTTAGCGAGATTGGCTATATTTAAACGTTATGATAATTATTAAAAGATATTGAGAAATACATTGAAACGTCCAGATGGTGTGTAAAATCAGATAAATTAAAGCTGAACCTGAATAATAATAAATCTAAGAAAAAGGAGAAATGTACTAAAGATACAAAGATATACGTAATTCGTTATTTATTAAACCTATGTATCGTGTGAGATAAGCATTATACTACTTAAAGATAATATGAGAGAGAGTACAACATTAGAATTGATGATCTAAATATTGTTAAATATTCTATAAACTAATACTTGTCTCTTTAATGTAAATTATCTACGTCTCTAACTCTTAAACACATAATTTTAGATGATACCAAAATCCAAATAAAAAGATAAAACCCTTAATTTAAAAACCTGTAACTTTTTTCACTAGTAAAAAGCAAACGTCAAACACTACTGTGAACTTGCATTCTGAAAACCAAAGTAAAAACCTTGATTAAGTTTTCTAACTAAGGGTATTTGTCTGTCGGTATTATATTTAGACATTTCGATTCGATATGGTTCGGTTTATTTTCTTTCGATTTCGATTTATTCGATTTTATAACTTTTTTTTATTTGATTTCAATATTAACTAGTGCCTAGAGTCATAGATTGTAATATTCTAAATTTAAGCACTCAAAAGTACAAAACTAGAACTATTTGTTGACAAAAATTTTGTCCAAAACTAGCAAATATAAACCTAGAGAGAGAAAATTATACACAAAAGAATAAATTTGATCATTAGAAATGTTTTGTTACTTGCTCAGAGTTAATTGATGAGCTTAGAGAATAAAGAAAAGTAAAATTTTAGATTTTTATATTATATTATGATTAATGGTATGTATATTGTGTAATATAATATATATTTCAGTACGGTATCAATATTCCGATATTTTATTTTAAAATACCATACTTAATACCAATATTTTTTAAAACATAAAACGAATACCAAAATATCGAGTGCCAAATACTTCGATAGGTAATTCAATATTTACCAAATTATGCACAATTCAGTTTCTAACCTAACAAAAAGTAATACAATATGAAATAGGGAAAAATAAGCTGATATATAAACATTAATGGGAACCAAAAAGAAAAACATTAAGAGGAGGTAATTTAAATTCAAATTTCAGATGTGTAGTACTTTCTCGTTATCAACATACATGACATGCTTGATTCATTACTGAATTTAAGAAGAAAATGACTTTTTCTGAAACTTCTGGATATGACACTTTTGAATATATGATTTTAAATACATCCTCATAATTACAATTTAAATTATTTTCAAATATAAATATATATTATCTGCTGTAATAAACAGTGCCATAAGTTACACCGAAATCTTATTTTTAATTATTTTATTTAATGTGACATTTTTTATTTATATTCATGTATTTAAATAATAAGGTCACACAAATTGAAATAGAAGGAATATAACTTCAACAAGCATGTGATCTGGTTTTACACGACTTCAGGCAGATTAGGGGTGTTCAAAATCGAAGCGAAATCGAAAATGGAACCTCAAAAGCGGCTTAATGGCTTATTGGTATCGGATTATCGAATTAACGGGCAGTGAACGGATTGAAATTTTATTATTATCGGCTTATCGATTTTGAGCAAATTACTCAATTTTCTTATCGGATAAATCGTTAACCCGTTAAGAATTTTTATATTTTTATTCATATGTATATAAAATATCTCTTCCACTTATCCACTATTAGAATTTAGAAACTCTAAAATCAAAATTCCTAATTTCTAATCACTATTCCATTGTTCTTTTAGGATGTCCAGGCAATTTCTACCATTATTGTTGATGTTTGGGCGGAATACTTTAGTTTTGAAGGCAACTTATGAAATGCACAAGTCAAAGTAAAGTAATATAGAAAATCCAATCACATGAATCACGTGTCTTGAGACAACTAAAAAATGACGAAATGCGCAAATAAATTAGCTTTTTGTTGGTATTTATTAGTAACACGAAGGACCAAAATAGGCCTTTGTAATACGGATCCAAATAGGCTGATAAACCACCGATAATAACTAAACTGATAACAATCCGTCCGATATTTAATCGGACAACTAGCGGATTGATACATTTAAGAATAAATATTAATAAGTTAAACCATTAAGAGTAAATAACTATCCGATATGTCCATTAACAGCCCTAAGGCAGATAAAGCGGCTATAAGAGCTCTGTCTCGCTTACCCGCTCGATAGGTAGATTGGGTGAGTGAGAGATATATCCTCCGCTAACAAAGATTATAATGAAATAGATAAGATCTTTTATTCTTAATTAGAAGTTTCAGATTCAAACTATAAAAATTTTAATTATTCGATATGATATGTTTTATACGAATACAACATATTAATAAATCAAATACATCCTCCCAATTCACTTTTTGGCATTTCCAAAATGGTGAGGGGTTGGCACAATTTAAATAAGAAAGCACCAAACGTGTCGAGTAGAGAGTAAAATAGCGAGATGAGAAAGTTCATCTCCACGTCACATTAGAGACACGTGTTGAGTTTTCTGGGGTGATCAAACTTCAGATATTCTGTCCTAAGCGTCAATTTGATGTTTTTGACAAATGTGGTCCCCACTTTATTTTCTAATATCTCCGCTTGTTACGTAGACGCTTTTAGTGTTTCACAACTGGAGTGATACCAAAGAATTAATGCAACATTCAGCTTCTATTCCCACTGGCAGTCTCATCGGCGTGTTTCTCACGCTCCCCTTGGTCGAGCTTTGATCTTAATTTATTTTTAATATAATGTGTACAATCTTATTACTGCTTGTTCACAATGAAATTACTCTCCGGGCATAGTTTATATGGCATTATTTGATTAAACACGAAATGCAAAAGAAAATAAAAAATTACCACCTAAAATAAGTCTTATATATTTCTATGGTTGAAAATTATTTACTAAGGATAAAGTGAGAAATTTAAAATTAAATTATTTGTGAATATAGAAAGAAAATAATCTTTTGAAAAGACCAACGACGGCAATAATAAATTCAGTGTAATCTTATAAGTAGGTATGAGGAAGATAATGTGTATGTGAATTTTACCTCTATCTTGTAAGGATCGAGTGGCTATGTTTAATAGATACCCAACTTAAAAAAAGACAAATTACGATAATGTTAATAAATTACGATAGTAAAAAAGTCATGAATAAGAAGTCGTTCTAATTGAGAAAAATATAAAATTAAAATTCTTAACAAAGCTCCGAGTCTAGAAGCATGTAAATGAAACAAAAACAGAGGCAGATCTAGAATTTTAAGTATATGAGTTTTTAAAAAAGTATCAAGTTAATATATAATAATAACTTGATTAACGCATTGGGTTTCAAAATGAAAATTCTTATGCATTTGATAATTTTTTCAATACAAATATAAAATTTAGATAAAAATTACTAAATTCATGAAAATCCGTAGTTATTACGCTGGATTCGCCCTTACAGAGGAACTACGCACAAACATGGTGATATTAAACGCATTTAAGTTATAATTCCTGAATAAAAATGAGGAAAACCAAAAGAAATAAGAGACAAAATTAAAAAAGAAAGTTTACTACCTTAGTTGACCTTTTATCTACGAAGGTGGTGTTTGTCAAACACTAAAAAACGCGTGTAAAGCAAACACAATCTCGTACTCTACGATCGTGCCACGTTTCATATTCCTAAAAGAGAAAAGCAAAATATATTTTTGATCGAAAGGCGAATAATCGGCGTAGTTGTCCTAAGTACCACATGCGTGTCAGAACAGCAAGCTAATTCGGTTGTCGCTCTTTCATTGGCCCACGTAAACTTTTTATTATTAAATCTGATCCACACGTGGTTTTAATCTGTCAACAAATGGACGGTCAAGATCTGTGTCTTCAATTCAGAATCTTATGTCATAACACCTATACGTGTCAAACTCTGCCCTGGACGGTGACGGGCAGCTGCCCGAAATTAGCCCCACTATAATTTGGTCTTTCCTCTGTACCTAAAAGCTTCATTTTTATGGGTCCTCGCCTGTCTACTCCCTAAAGATTTCTCGTATCTCTTCTCATTGATTAATTTTCAGCTTTTTCATTTATTCAAATCTTTTCTCGTGAAATTGTAATAAAAAAAAGTTAATTTGATATATAATGGCTGGGATGTGTTGTGGTGTTAATTTAGCTGAAACAGAAGCTACAACTCCAGTTGAGCCAAGTTCAGAAGCAGCAAGACGACGCCGTATGGAAATTCACCAGCTCCGTTTAGCTCCGCCGTTGGAAAACGGAACAAAACGACACAGAGTGGAGAAAGTTGTAGATCAAAGCAAGAGACGGAAGTTGGAAACTAGTGTAACGATTTCTTTGACGTCGCCGTTAAGTGTAACGGAGAAGGTAGTAGAGAAAGAATTTGAAGCTAAAACTTTGGATCTGTCGGAATCTGTTGTTTCCGGTGATAATAATCCACCTAAGTTTGGTACAACATCTGTATGTGGAAGACGACGAGATATGGAAGATGCAGTAGCAGTTCACCCTTCCTTTTGCAAAGAAAATGAAAATTCGAAGAGTTTACATTTCTATGGTGTATACGACGGGCACGGCTGTTCACATGTAAGAAATTAAATGTTTTTTAAAATTGGAATCTGAACTATTCCCTCTTTCTATTTTGTAATTTGTAGTTTTGCTGAATTTGTTTGGTTTTGTTTTTTGATAGGTGGCTATGAAATGTAAAGATAGAATGCACGAGATAGTGAAAAACGAGGTGGAGAAAGGGGAAACCCAGTGGAAAGAGGTGATGACCAAGAGCTTCTCTCAAATGGATAACGAAGTTGTTCACTGTTCGAGTGGAGCCGTAGGTGGATCGAGGTCAAATTGTAGGTGCGAACTTCAGACTCCGCAGTGTGACGCCGTCGGGTCAACTGCTGTTGTTGCAGTGGTTTCTTCTGAGAAGATCATCGTCTCTAATTGCGGTGATTCTCGTGCTGTCCTTTGCAGAAATGGCGTCGCGATTCCTCTTTCCATCGATCATAAGGTGAGTCACCGATTCAGTCCTTCTCTTAAGGTTATAAAATTTGATTTCATGCTCCGCCTTCTTATAACTGTGTGTATGTTTCTATTGTAGCCTGATCGAGCCGATGAATTGAACCGAATACAAGAAGCAGGTGGTCGTGTTATATATTGGGATGGACCAAGGGTTCTTGGAGTTTTAGCCATGTCACGAGCAATTGGTGACAATTATTTGAAACCATATGTTATATCGGAACCAGAAGTGACCATAACAGAACGAACCGATGAAGACGAGTGTTTAATATTAGCCAGCGATGGATTGTGGGATGTTGTCTCGAACGAGACCGCTTGTGGCGTGGCTCGTATGTGTTTGCAATCAAGGAGGCCACCATCCCCACAGGGTTCGCCGGAAAATGACATCACTGTGACCGGTGCCGGAGAAAGCTCCGACCAATTGTGTTCAGATGCATCAATTCTTTTGACCAAATTGGCCTTGGCTAGGCACAGTACTGATAATGTTAGTGTTGTAGTGGTTGATTTAAGAAAAGATTTATAACATTATTATAGTATTAAGTGTATATTTTTTGTTTTTTATTTTCAATTTTCTAAGGTTGTACGTATCTAGTAATTTACCTTGAGGGTTTTCCTAAAGAAGGAAACTCAATTTATTATTAGGTTTTAACATGGGTTGTTATGATTTATGAAGCTCAGAGTAAAGCTACTATTATGATCTAGTAATGTTTTAGAAAAAATGGAGATATAAATTGTATAAATCTGATCTCTCCAACTGTCTCAAATTTTATGTGAAATATAGAAAATAAAAAATTCAATTCTAGTTTCTTTCCATATAGTGAATTATTGGGGAACAGCTGTGTCAAAGTTGATGTGAAATGTGGAATGCACACTCAGATACTCTAAATTTAATTTTCGTCGGATTGAAATTCAATAACCGGGTTCATATTTTCTGTAAGTTGTATTTTTCTTTATATGTATATATATACATAATTTAGTTGCAAAATTTATGCATAAAATCAATCATTGGTAAACCACTGAAATTTACCTTAAATTTCTTCCATCTCCACTGTAAAGGTGGAAATATTATTTTCTTTTCGGTGAGAAAAAGTGTCCGTTTGGACATAAGAATTTTTCTAACTTTTTTTCTGAAATTAGTTTTTGTCCATAATTTTAATTTTTATTTGAAGATGAATTTTGAAAATTGTAAGATTTTCACTCAAATCAGTCACAAAATTTTAAAAAAAAATTATATTCATGTCCAAACACATCTCTAATTTTCAAATAACATTTTCACTTTTTTTTTGGAATTTTACAATTCTTTATGTCCAAACGCCCACTAAAAAAGGGAAGAATATATGGGTGATGATAATGCAATGCGAGAAAATGAAGATGATAAGGGGAAAATTGGGTCATTTTTATGGGGACCATAATATAATTTATAGATAGGATACATAATTGTCAACTTGGCATGGATGAGGAAAATAGCTAAAGCTATGCTAATTATTAATAGGAAAAATTAACCTAAATAATCATTGATTTAATCGTTACAATTTAAAAAAAAAAGTAGACAAATAATAGTTAATAAATATATAAAATTTATGCATAATATATGTATACTCGTGTAAATAATTTATAATTTATGTATATCGACAATCTGGTGTATAAAATATTCCACATTCATGCAGAATTTGGAAAAGGGGTCATACCCCAAGGAATATGATATGGACAATCTATTCTAATGTAAAATTTTGATTTGAACCATTAACTCTGTAACCGGTAACGTTACTTCGATACTCTTCTTATATGAATCTTTCAGCCTGACATTAAGTAATTTTTTTTAACTCTTTTAACACATATTAAGGAATTTATCTTTAAACACTAATTAACAATGAAATTGATCATATTAATCTTAACTTGCTCATTGAAAATATAAGAAACTACTTGTAGGCTCTTTACTCCAGGGATAATTTTAAAAAGAAAATTTTAATTATTTCATGATATCTGAAAAAATTAAATTTTGTAGATCACAAAAACAAAAAAGGGAAAAATTCATTTAAAGTGGTCTGGAAGGAGTATAATTAATTTATATAGATTAGAAAAGTAAAATAATATATTTGATTGATTATTGTGTAAAAATCCGAATTTAATAGCTGGATGCCGCAAAGTCTATGATAGATGGAATTAGGATACAAGGGCCCCACTTGCCGATTCGAATCTGCTTTTGTTGTACTGTAATATTGAAATGTACACTTCATCCCATCGTTGCCTTCCACGTAATGCTTCTGTCAGCTCATTATCACTTTTTGAATCAACTCTTTATTTCTTCTGTTTTTTCCCCTAAAATATATGATTAGGCTCTTTAAGGTATGCGAACCTATTTAAATAGACACAAAATTTAAGAAAAAAAAAAAATACTATTAAATTTATGATGTAAAATAACGTATATATATATATTTTATTTGGTTATAAGTTATTGCATAGGTAAATTATTTTCAACGATTGGTTTTTTTTTGCACGAATTAAAAAAGAAATATAAAACAACATATCTAATATTATCTCACATATTGAGATCTGGAAAGATAGTATATACGCAAACCTTATTCTTACCTTATGAGAATAGAAACTATTTCTAATAGACAGATTAAAAAAGAAATATATTTGCATAAATTGAAAAAGAAGAAGTATTACTTTTTCATTTATTGAGAGCTTTCCATGCCAAACATTCATGTTTATTAATCGATATGGATTCGAATCTTAAAACTAATTATATATTTAGGCTCATGAGGTTATGTGTTAATAAAATCTAACTTTTGTTTTGATGTTTAATATTTGCATTAGGATTTTGTTAAATTCAAATTCACGCCGCATACAATTCATTAAAAAGAAATGTATTCTCTAATAGAATTTGTATTTGCTAGTTTAACTAATTTGAAATTTGTGTGGAATAAATTTACTAAATAGGATAACACTTTCTTACGAAAGATTGACCTTTAATTAAGGATTAATCAATCTCATCCATTCCATCATAATCCTAGTGGTCAAAATTAAATTTGTATGTTTTGTCCAATACCTTGAATTTCTTATGTAGATATTTATCTTAGAAGTATTACTTAAAATAATTAGCTGATGTATATGAAATAAGCATTAAGTTAATTTCACAATTTTTATAAGAAAAAAATTCTATAACATGTCGTTATACTTTAAAGATATTAAAAAAGTTATGACCAAAAATTTTGACTTAAGAATATTTAATTTGGAGTAAAGCAATGCAATAAACTAATCACAAACCAAATAATTTAGATATCATGTGAACTAATCTGTATAATCCAGACACTTGTCGAATTAGGAGTTTAAGAACGTACAACAATTAACCGACAATTGCAAACAAAAAAAATAGTTAATAACTATATATGACTTAATTAAATCCACGTTCATCCAAACTAGCTTGCTAACAACAGATTTATTTTTTGACAACAAATTAATAAATTAGGTCAAACCTAATATATTTAATTTGGAGTTTTCATAGTTTACGTTACCATAAAGCACTACAGATCTTTATTGTTCAGATATTTCTTATTTTCTCTGGTTTTAATATTAACTTAATAGCAATATATTTGAATCACTTAAATTAAAAATAATCGACAAATATATAGTATATATAAAATTCATGTATAATATTTGTATAAATAATATATAACATAAATATACATTGACTAGAAAAAGTAAACATCAAATTCATCGGACTATTTATGTAAAGATCTCTTTTCTTTTTGTGGTCCAACTCACAAGATGTTTTCATTTAATGCTTTCTTGAAAAATTAATTGGTGGATGTTTGGGTGGTGTCAATTAACTACCAAAGATCGTACAATCTAACTAACTAACTAGCTATATATATATATATATATATATATATATAATAAAATTTTAGCACCTGTATTAAAGGTAAACTTGACCAATACATAATTGGGGCCTCAAGTAATACGAGGTGCATCACGTAAGATTTATTAAAAGAGAAAACGCTTTTATCAAAAGATTTTTATTTTAAGAATTTAAATTTAAGATCTCTAATTAAGTGTTCGAGTAATCTTATTTATTCTCATAAATCGTGAGTGGTTCGTTACCTAATATAATGTCATGACATGTCATTATTATAGCAATTTGGACAAATCAACTCCGTACACTTCTGCTTTTGGTTAGGCAATAAATTACTAAGGTCAATTCCTACCATTATCTAACACCATTAATGTCAATTAGAAAATATTCCAAGTTTCGAATCCTACGCTATTATATTATTTAGGAAAAAAGATATTGTATAAGCCACTCTCAAAATAAGAACGGGATGTATGTATGTATATATATATATATATATACACACACACACAGTAGTATCTATGAACGTGTGTTGCACGTTAATAATGTCATGGTGATGATTTAAACATTTATTTATATGAAGGAACAATACAATTTAATTAATAACAAAAATTTTGTGTATAATAAGACAACAATCATCTAAATACCGAAAAATATTATAATATTAGCATAATACATGAATTTAAAATAAAAGGACATCATCAAAACTTACACAAATGATCAATTTTGTCATGGTAGTTAGATAATTATGTATTATAGTCTAAAAGTATTTAATATGATGGTATCTTAACGACCACTTCTTTGTGGACAGTATTTTTTGTGTATGTTTCCTCCTAATGCTTTGGTTGCTTTGACTTAACCAGAACTCTTGTTGTCGATCTTGATATCCCTCCTAAAAGTGCAACATACAATTGTTCGTGCAAGAAATCATATTGCGATAAATATAGTCCAATATTTAGGATGTTTGTCCATGTGCTTTATTTATTATATTTGCAAAACATAAACATACTAAAAATTATTTTCACACAAATTTAAAAGAATATTCCTTAGTTTCGGAAAACGAAAGTTGAATTCAGGGATAAGAATATACTTAGAAGCACATTGACCAGTATCATAATTTTTGCATATATGACGTTATTGTCAAAACTTCTATATACCATTTGTGTGCTATTACATAAACTATTAAGCATAATTAAGTTTTTCAGTAGTATGACTGACATACTTTTCTTCAAAATCAACCTATATACAATGGAAGATCAACTTAGTCTATTGTATATACAGTGACACTAACATACGTAAAAAATAATAAAGTTAACAACAAACATGTATGGTAGAAGGCCGTTTGGTATTAAAGTATTTAAATATTCTTCTTAGTAGTAATTATTGGTATCATTTTCTACTGAGTCAAAAACAGGAAAATATTTTATTTTTACTATAAAATTTTGCAATCAATATTTTCTTTAGTTGATCAACATATTCATTTTGTTAGCTAAGATATCTTTTTAATTATATGATGCGATTTGCACAAATTACGTTTTAATCTAATGATAGAAATATTTCTCTGATTAATGCACTACTATTATCATTGGGAATGATAACTAAGTGTTCAGGCAGAACCAAATCATATTTTGTTGGATGCTCTTATTCGTTTCCGATACGAAGCAAGAAGATACTGAATATTGGATCTGTTCTTATACTAAATAATCTAAACTAAAAATCGAAATTGTTAGTTTAATCTTTTTCATTAGAGGCCATAAGTATAACTTTGGCAAGATAGCTTTTACATTCTCTGATTTTGTCGATTTTGAAACTAATGGTAGTACTTGACAAAAATTACCTCCCAGACCATTAATTTTTTACCAAACGGTTTATTAATATCCAATATATATATCTAGAGCTGCATTTGATACTTAGCCATAACTGCTTCATCCCTTATTATCAATTTTGCTTTTCTTATAAATTTAGCATCATTGTTCTGCTTTGATATATTTGCGATGGTTATTTAAGTTGTTTGAAAAGGTATATCAAATCTAATATTGGTGGCCTCACAATAAAATTATTGTTGGTACACCACTTACTATTATTGCTAATAGTGGCATGCCTCTTGATATGATTTTTGTTTAGCAAATATACCACTAGGCAGGTTGCCTAGTGGCTAATATATAAATAAAATTTCAAAATAGGTCCAAAGCTTACAAGATGTCCAAACCAAAATAGAAGTTGCATGAAGCTACTAACTACTAAAAAGATAGAAAAGCTAAAGACTAATGAACTAGCTATTACAACAAAATAAGTTGAGTGTTTCCTTCTCCTGTCAGTGTATGTGAATCCAATTGCCAGTGGTAAATACCAAGCAGCACCTATCAAGCTCTCACCAGGCGCTAGGGTATGCTGTCCATAGGCTAAAATGAATTCCAAACATCTCCACCACAGAGTTGAAGCCAACATAGTCTTCCAAGTGTAGCTACTATATGATCTCCATATGCAGTGTAATGAGTTTGTCCAAGTATTAATCATATGCACACTCATCAAAATTAACATGTAAAAGTACCTGGCTTTAGGCAAGCTTTGCAAGGCAAAAGCCAAGCTGAGGCTGGCATTAGGCAAACCTTGCAAGGCAAAAGCCATGCTGGGGCTGGGTTTAGCCTGGCCTTGCAAGACAAAAGCCAGGATGGGGCTGGCTTTAGGCTGGCCTTGCAAGGCAAAGGCCAGGATGATGATGGCTTTAAGCAGGCCGTGCAAGGCAAAATCCAGGCTTGAGGCATACTCAAGCGTTAGAAACTGTGCATTTTTGTGATCTTGTAATCTCATATCCTTCCCTTCCAAAACCTTTAATGCCGACACCATTCTAAGCATTACTAAATCATCCTCAGATTGAGCATGAAACCATGCTAATACCACTGAGAAATGATTCAACAATCTCCAGAGATACAACATAACATGTTCAACATTTTCCTTAATATTTGAACATATCAGAAGCAGAATAAATTGCATCATCCAATACCTGCTTATCACATTGGTCCTGTACAGTATCAAAGCACCCCCAGCATGAGCATGTGATAATGCTAATACCACTGGAAAGTACCTTAATAGCATACATAATGAAACATAAAAGAAACATGCAGGTATGTGCAGATTCCAATACTGTGAAACCATCAGTATGGGGATATTCTCTTTGCTATTCTAACCCTAATGTTAGGAGTTTGAGACTTGTCTAAATTAATCAACCTCCTCCCTACACTAGGCAGTTCATAGAATGAGTGAAACTCAGATGTACCTGCAAAAGAAAACACAACGTTAGCTATAAAATATGCCACTGAGTTGCCTTCTCTGAAGACATGTTGAAAGATCACATTGAAGTTTCCCTTCATCTCTATAATTCTCTTCACATCATTTGCAATTACCCAAGGAGGATCCCATTCCCCTTCTATCTCTTTCTTCATCACTAATGAATCCGTCTCCAATATGAGAGGGTGAAGATCATGCTCCATACAGTATTCCAATCCTTGAAGAATAGCCTTAGCTTCAGCCATCACATTAGTTTTCACCCCCAGGTCTACTGCCCTTGCATACACCACATCACCTTCATCATTCCTCACACAAAATCCTAATGAGCTAGGACCAAGATTTTCTTTTGAGGCTCCATCAATATTGCATTTGTACCAACCACGAAAAGGAAGCTTCCATGTTACTCTTGTAGTGATCAGTATAGGTTTATATCCTTCAAAATATTGAATTATGCATGGCCATAACAATGGAATATTAGGCATCCAAGCATACCTCACCCTTTCCAGTTGATGCAATGTCCTATTGATCTTATGAATCACCCTATTTGTGGACACTGAACCTCCATGTTTACCTACATTTCTTCTCTTCCAAAGTTCCCAATAGCTGGTACTGCTTGAAATAATGGCTTTAACTTTGGACAACATTGAGGATACCACCAATGCCTTATAACCTGCTTTAATTGAATCAATGGCACAGTAATTCCAACAACCCCCATGAACAAGTTCCATACTTAGATGCAGTAGGACTTGTGACAAATATATGCTCAATAGTTTCCTCTTGGGGCTGCTGACAACACCAACACCTAGACATCACCATTTGCCCTTGCCTCCTCCACATGTCATCAGTGGCTATTTTCTGCCTCCACAATCTCCACAAGAAGAATGATATCTTGAATGGTACGCCTTTAATCCACATTAACTTGTATTCCTGATTAGGATCCGCCCTATGCCTTAATATTTGCCAAGCACTGCTAACACTGAACTTGCTTGAAGGAGTTGGCATCCGGTATGGCCTATCTCAGTATCCCTCACTGCCTTCATAATGCAATTTAGCCTTATATGTTCTACAATTTCCTCATTTAAGGTTTGATCTAGCAGCTGATCATCCCATGTTTCACCTTGCCGCAATTCTACCACATGCTGAAATCCTTCATTGATTGGAAAGTCTTCAGGTAATACGTGATAATGTGCACCCAATCCATTCCAATTTCATGCCAAATATTAGTTGTTCCACTCCTTAATTCCCATAGGATCTCATGTTCTACTTCTTCCCTAGCATTCAACATTTGTCTCCAAACATGAGACCCCCTTCTAAACTGTACCACCGTTGTTATCTCCTTCTTGCAATACCTATTCCACATGAAATTAGACCACAAAGATTTTTTGGTCCTAAACCTCCACCATAGTTTAGAAATAATGCATCGACACATCATGTAAGGACCTAAAACCTAGGCCCCCTTCCTCTTTAGAAAGGCAAAGATTTCTCCATGAAGCCCAATGTCTGCTTCTCCATTCTTCCTTTGTGCTCCAAAAGAACCTAGCAAAAATCTTATGAAGATGCTCCAGGATATTTTTTGGTGGATGAATGACTGATAACATGTGGACTGGCATACTTAGCAACACACTAGAAATGAGTGTTGCTTTTCCTCCAAATGACAACAACTTTCCTTTTCATGAATGCAATTTAGCCTTTACTTTCTTGATAAGATCCTCATAATATTCTTTCTTCCTTCTAGTGTAGAAAATAGGACACCTTAGATATGTGAAGGGGAGTTTACCTCTTGCAAATCCTATAATAGCTCCAACCGCCTGACACAATCCATTAGGAATCTTTGAATAGATGTAGTATGAACTCTTATCTTTGTTGATCATCTGGCATGATATCTTCTCATAGTTCCTCAATACCTCCATAATATTGCTCAAGGATGGAGGATGAGCAGAAGCAAAGATTATAGTATCATCAACATATTCCAAGTGATTTAAAGGATCAGACCACTTAGGCATTCCAAATTCCACAAATGACATGTCTTCAAATTGCTTCTTCAAAGACCTGGAAAGTACCTCAGCTGACAGAATCAACAATGCTGGTGATAGAGGATCCCCTTGCTTCACACCCCTTGTAGACTTAAAGAACCCTGAGGACTGCCCATTCACCAATACTAAGTACCAGTTATTTGACGCTAATTTCCACACCATGTTGATGAAGTGCTAAAAAAATCTCATCTTCCTTAGTACATGCAATAAGTACTTCCATGAAACCCTATCATAGGCCTTATCCATATCAAGATTGATCACAACATTAGCTGGATTTCCCCTTAACCTTATGTCAGTGACAATTTCTTGAGTCAATAAGATGTTCTCAAATATACTCCTACCCCTTCACAAAACCGGATTGATTAGGAGATATTAGAGAACGAATTTTTTTTTCCAATCTGTCATGTAACACCCTAGACAAGACCTTGTTAATGAAGTTGCTTAAGCTAATAGGTCTTAAGTTAGAAAAGGTCTCAACTCTAGGTTTCTTAGGCAACAACACTAGATTGGTGTGAGTTATGGATTTAGGCAGTGCAACTCCTCCAAAGAAGTGTAGTACCATGCTATGTATATCAGCACCAATAACATCCCAGCATGTTTGATAAAACAGGCCAATGAATCCATCTGGACCACTAGCATTCTCCCCACTAAGCTCAAAAACTGATGTCCTTACCTCTTCAATTGTTGGCAATCTGCTAAGTTCTAAATTCTGTTCCATAGTGACCATTTAAGGTACATTATTGAGCAAGGAGAAGTCAGACGCATCACCTTCATTTGTGAACTATTTTTGATAGCAATCCACTGCAGTTGTAGCTAGTTTCTCCTGGTCTTCAATCCATACCCCACTTCCACTTTTGATCCTTTTCAATTGTAATTTCTTTCTTTTTCCATTGACATGATTGTGAAAGAAACTTGTATTCCTATCTCCTTCAGCAAACGAAGTCATCTCAGCCTTTTGCTTTCAATACTGCTCCTCAATACTCAGGTATTTCTTCAATTCAGATGAGCCTTTTGAAGCACAATCATGCTCTCAATTATAGGCTCTTCTTCAAGCAACATCTCTTTCACCCTAACAATGTCCTACAAAATTTCCAACTTCTTGAAGATATCACCAAATGTTTCCCTACTCCATTTTGACAGTGCTGTCTTCACCCTCTTGAGCTTCTGCTTGAACATCAAAAATGGATCCCCTATGAAATCAGCTTCCCAATTCTGCCTCACCACATCCATAAATATATCATGCTTAGTCCAAAAGTTCAAGAACCTGAAAGGCTTGACAAAATTGGTGGTCTACTCCCCACATGTCAAACAATGGTGCATGATCTAATCTAGTTCTAATTAGATGTTCAACTTCAATATTTGACAACATGTTCTGAAATGGCACATTCACAAAGATCCTATCCAATATCTTGAATATACACGCAACAATAGGTCTCCCACTCCACCATGTAAATGGGATTCCTTTATATCCTTGCTCAAACAAACTACACGAGTTTACACAAAATGCAAAATCCTCATATTCAGGAGGGTGTACTAGCAGTCCTCCTATTTTCTCATCTTCATGCAATATCACATTGAAATCCCCTCCTACCGACCATGGAAATTTCATATCACTTGCTAAGTAATACAAGTGATCCCACAGTTCCAACCTCTCCATTGCATAACATTTTGCATAAACAAATGTCATCATCATGTTTTGCCCCAGGTCATGGTGAAACACTCTCACAGTCACCTATTGTTTAGTATCCTCCACTAATTCCCATTCCACCACTGCATCAAAGAACAACCATATCTGCCCATTAATATTTGCATAACCAGTCTCCATATTCAACCTTCTTCTATATCTATCAATGAATCTCTTCTTTTGAAAAGGCTCCATAAATGAAACTACACAAAAACTATGCTCCCTATTCATGTTTATCACCCTAGGAAAGGCCTGCTGTGAATTCACAGACCTTATGTTCCATATTAATGTTTTAATCATCATCATTTAGATAGAGAAGCTGCCCTCCTGGCCATTATTCTTGAAGGTTGTGGTAGCTCTTTATTCTGATTCTTCTTAGTTTTCTAACCTCCTTTAGCACTAGCTGTGGGTGATAAATCTCCTTTCCTAGCGACTTGTTTAAAGTTTTCTACTGTTGATTCATCATCTCCTTCATCCTCCATTGGATTTTGTCTCATTAAGTCTTCATCAATTGGTGTCACATTGTGTGTAACTAAATCATGTAAATGGTGTAGAGGAGTCTTCTGTGGAACTCTAATTTGCAGCGGCATAATTTGGTCAGTGCCAGAATCCATAGGCACTTCCTCTATTTCCCCAGTTGCTCTTGGAAAAATTGCCCGCTCATCAACCTTTTCATTGCTATTCACCATAGAAGAAGCACCAACATGCATCATTTTGAATTGCTGCTCATAGACACTACCTAGCCCAGGAATTACTGTTGTAGCCTACTAAAAAATGTCTGTTCTATTGATATCACCCCTCTTTCCATTGCCTGTGCTTTGGTCTGACCCTAATGTATCATCCCTAACCTTCACATTATCATCTCCATCAAGTTTGTTATCCAATGCATACATCGGAACACCATCAATATTTCCCTTTGCACTAGGGATATGGTTTAATATTGTTGCTTCATTAGGTGACCTTGGTGTCAGGCCTGGCGTCGCCAGCCTAACGCCTGGGGAGCCTGGCTTTAGGCCTGGCGTCACCATCCTATCGCCAGGTGGGCTGCTATCCCTCACTTTATCTCCTGTTGTCTTTGTCGTTCCTAGTTGATCATCCTCCACCTCAATTGCATCACTCCCTACAACTTTTGTTGAGTTTATCTGATCAAGGTCCTCAAGCTGCCCAGAATCTGCAAATGTTTGAGACGGAATATCTTGACATGATTGGTTTGTAGTCACTTTAAGTTAACTTAGCTCTTCTTTGCTAGTTCTAAACCTTCTATGAACCCAGTCGATTGTGGATTCCTTATTAGCTTTTTCATCAGTACTTTGATCACTAGGAACAATAGGATTAGCCTTAGCTAAGTTCCCATTATGCTGATCTTCCAACATTTTCTCAATTTCTTCCTTATTTACACGCTTAAGTTCCCGTTGATTACCTTCTCCAGCTAGTTTAGTATTAGCATCCTTCCCAACCCTAACCCCAGAAGCCTTAGGATTAGGGCTTGACACTACGGTATTGCCTTCTTTTTCCTTCTCATGGCCCTTCTTGGATTGCTTTTCCCCATGTTCCTTCTTCTTACCATTGCTATGATCCTCACCTTTGCCTTCAGTGAACTTCCTCAACCTCTAGTGCATTGAACTTGTTCTTGGTTGCTACTTCTTCAAGTTTGGACTTCCCTTTACCCTTGTCAGCTTCCTTACCTTGTTTGTTATCAACAATGTGACCCCGATTATCCCGTTGGTATTTCTTCTTCCTTGCTTGTATCCATTCCTGCTTGGAATGATTAGTAGCAGGCTTACCAACCACCTTTTCACTTGACAGAACCTTTATTGAAATTTGCAGTTGTACCAATTGCTTCTTTGCTTACCACAACTGTCTTCTCCTTACCTTGATCCTCAACATCTTCATCAAATCTCTTGTGTAATTCAGGATGAATTACCCAGCATTCTGCCTCACTATGCCTTTGTTTCTTGCAAGGCTTGCAATATTTGGGCATAATCATACTTAATCTTAATCCAAACTCTTCTGGCCCAGATTCATCTGCTTCTTCAACAATCTTAATACGTTTAGGGAAATTAACTAGTAAATTCACTTCTATCTTTTCTTTAGCACAACTAGGTCTAGTCCCATTTTGAGTTGCTAGGTCTACATATAATGGATTACCAACTGCACGAGCTAACAGAAATACACATTCCTTACCAAAGAAATTTGGAGGAAGTTCTGAAAAACTAATCCAAGCTATGACAATTGGAGTCTCTTCATCAAGTGTCCACCATCGATTCCATTTTGTACAACACATATGCCACATGTCTTATTGAGCCTTTATATAAAAAGATGACTTTTAAAGAAGATGAACATAATCCTCCAATAAAGACAACCTAATTAACACATGATTGTCTTCAACCAAGCCAACTGAACAATGACCCTTAATCTCATATTGAATTGGAATCACTTTACGTAATTCACCAATAACAGGCTTCCCATATGAAAATTTCCCCAGAACTGCAAGTTGAAGTCCTTGTTGTACGATGGATTGCTTCACTTCTTGTTTCTTCCACTTCACAACTGGTTCTCCAAGAAGGAACTCAACTGGTTTCAATGGTAGCGTAGCTAGGGTTTGCATGGGCGTATTTATGACAGTAGGGTTTAATAAATTCGCATAGGTTTTAGGTGTATTATATTTTGTAGAGGTTGGTAACGGATGAGGGGGGGGGGTAGGAAGACGACGGACCAACCTCAGGAGGAGGCTGGCCGCCGGCCGTGGAGGCCATGAAGGGCAGTCACCGACGTGCATATTGATCGCTACTTTGAGGAGAGAGAAGAGAGCTTTTCTAAAAACTGAACTGGTTCAAGAAATCAAATTCTTGATATGATATTTGCAAGTAATGCATGACATAAAAATATTATTTCGATTCCGCCGGAGGCATCTACAAAGAATAATCACGTTATACCAGAGTCAACTTTTTATAATATAGTCTTGAAAGCTTGTTCTTGTTTTCGATTTGGCTGTGATTGTGCTTCCTCAAACACTTCTATAGCTTTTTGATTCTTAATAATATATTAACCTTTAATTTTATTATAACACTCCTTTTATGGAATAAATTTATGTACCCTAAGATATTTTTTAAACTTGAATAAGAATTTTACTCATATGATGAATTTAAAAAATAATTGAATTGAATTCCCTTGCTAAATAATTATTAATATTTAATTATTTGATTATAACATAAAAATAATTTATTCTATGATGATTCAGATTTTAATATTAGTTCATCTCTTGTTTTGAATATTTAATCTTAATTATAACTTTATCCATCATAATTTTTATTTTCAAAGTGTAAGAGATTGATATGACATTTCACTTTTAGATCTTTAAGTCTGTAAAATCATTAGTGGTATTGACTCTTACCAATCATTTTCTCTTTCCCACACGTTTATATTCTTAGTATTTTCTTAGTTATTTTTTAATAATTGAGTATTTGATAAAAAAATATTATTTGAGTATGAAAATAGTTCAAATATAATATAAATTTTTTTATCGTGGGGGTATTTTTTTTTGGTCTCAATTTTAACTCTTTATGCAATCCATTTAATATTTTTTCCTTGGTATTGGCCATTATGGAATTTATGGTATTGATTTTATTAAACTTTCCTGCACATTTCTTATAAGAATTTAATAGAAATTTTTTATTAATTTTAATATATTAAATATTAAAAATTAGCATAGAAGGTATTGTACTCCAAAAAATAAGTTATTACGGTTATGTCCTTTCCTTATGAGTTCTCCCGTTTAATATTTTAGGGCGATTTTGGTATATTAATATTGTATTTATGCTTTTATAATAATATAGGCTCTCCTTTTTCTAAATGAATTTGGACAATATAATACATTGTCAAATTAAATTAGTAGTAGGACATTATAATACATTTTCAAATTAAATTAGTAATAGAAATTTTAATAAGTATATCCTAAAAGTAATAGGATTACATGACTAAAGATATTTACTTGTTCAATTTTATATAAATTAGACAGCCGGAAAATAATTATATTAATATAATTCCTAAAGGAATCACATGTAGGATTCCTAACGTGTAATATTATGTCCTAAAACTAATAGGATTTAAAGGCTAATATCTTGAATTCCGATTATGTCCTCTATTATGAGTTATTATGCTTAATACTATAAGGTTGTTTTTGTAAACCGACATTGTATTCATGCTTTTATTTTACGGTTGCGGGCTAAAATGACCCTATTATTTATATCCACATTTTTTATACGTGCATGATTGTATGAATTTTTCATCTTTTATTAATCTTTCAATAAAAGAGGATGTCACTCGTTGGATAATTTTTTTGTTTGAAAAAGTTCAAATTTGGTGAATTAAATTAGGATCTATAATTCAATATATTTGTGCCTCAAATGAGATTGATCTAAATACTTTAGACAATTTGGGTCAAGACTTATTTTTATACTTTAATTTGTTGTAACTCAATTAATTCGTCCTTTCACCCGAGCTAGTCATTCAATTCAACAGTAAAAAAACTTTATTCACGTTTAATATTTATATCAAACTAATAAATACATGACATGTTTTAGGCATGGGCGGCTCAAAAAAATTGGTGGCCTCAAGCTAATTTTTAATCTGGGCCTTTCAGAAGGAAAAAAAAATTCATCTTTTTTTTTTTTAAATTGAAGTCTATTTTCTAGCTTTTTAAGATGTAAAGTTAAAAGTTATAGTTTCTTTTATAAATAATTTAATCTCTCCTAAGATGTTGTTGATCTTAGATAACATAACCAGATTCAGGAATTTTATAACTTGATATTGAAATAATTTTTGATGTACTAATATACTTGTTAAAACGCTTAAAACCAGAGGGGATAAAAAAAAAAGAATGTGCAATATAATTTTATTCAACGGTACTCTTCAACTCTTGTTTTATATAGAAAAATAAAACTTTTTTTTCTGCAAAATACAATAACTTATCGAGAACTTAAGCTTTTTTGCAGAAACCAAGAAAGAGAATATAAGAATGTAGTATGATGAGAAAGATAAAAAACAAGACATGGACTATTGAATAAACCAAAAAACGGATTTCTAAAAGTTTATTACACATTTTTAGTGAGAAATGTAAAAGGAGAATAATAATATAGGTACCTCACTAATGATACCAATCGTAAAATTTAAATAATGAAAAGTTTTATATTCGCGACAAGAGCTTTTTCAACAGTAGATGAAAGAACTTCGTGAACAAATCCTTAAATGTTAGATTACTATGCGGGCTTTTGTTCTTCTCCTGAATTGAAGCTTCTATTTAACTTTCGATCCCAAAAAAAAATAAAAAATCAGATATAGTTATGATAGTCAAAATGTCATTTATAGTCTAAAATTAGATATCGATTCCTCAACTTTAAAAAATAAAATCTCAAATTTATAAGCTGTAACAGTTTTAAGTCAAAATTTTATAATAAAAAAAAACAAGGTGATTATTATTTATTCCTTTGATATATTACTATCTAATGTTAGATTTGGATATTGGAGGTTTAAAGAACATGAATAGAATTGGATTCCTGAAAACTGTCTTTATTTCTTGACTTTGACTAAGATTTTCATTCTTTTTACCTTATTCCTATTTATATATACTCAACCAATTTCCCATCACTCTTTATTGTGCAAGATTTTCCCACTATCTTTTTGAGATTTTTGACTGCTTTATTGTAAATGAAGTAAATGCTAAAAATGGACGGAAGTCACTTCTTTTGAATAATATGCTTGAGAAATATATATTAATAGTCGCTCCAAAAAATAATAGCAAATAAGAATATATAATTTTTGTACTTGTGTATATTATATATATATATTTATTTTATGCCCATAATTCTTGGCTCTTGAGTAGTTGATAGAGTCATCCAATCATCCAAAAAGCCTAGAAACACTGATCCATTTCATTTCAACCCAGTTTAAGGCCCAAACTAATTACTATCTAATTGAGAGAAGTCCAGTCAGGTTTCAGAGCTAATTATTTTAGAGGATTTTTCATGAAGCGCTATAGTTTAAAACCTAATAGCTATAGTTTGTCTAATTGCCATTTGTAGCTATTGGCCAATTGTTGCTAATTTATGTCACTTGTATTCAAATACGCAATGAATACATCATGTGTCAACTGTATTCGATCGCGCAACAAATACAACCTCGCGTAATTGTATTCATTCGTGCAACAGATAAAAACTACCATTATAATCAAGGCGAAGTACAAGGGTGTATACAAAGGATACAACATGTATCAATTGTATCAATTTTGCGGGCGCTCTAACCAATTGAGCTACGAGAGGTCGTTGCTCTCTTATTTCAGTTCAAAATAATTAATCTCTTGTTTCATGGATTTTATTAATTTGAGTATAGCTATGAAGGGTAGATTTGTTAAAAGTATAGGTACGAATAACAAATACATTATATATTTGGCGTGTCGCATAATTTTTTCATTAACCAATATAACAAGAAAATAACATGAACATGTAGGGCGCTACGAAATTGGCGACTACTGTTAAATAGTGAAATTATGTACTATTAGCATGTATATTGCTTATTTTGGTGAAGTACCCAAATAACCCTCCAAGTAGATAATTTTGAATTGTTGTTCCCTATTGTTTTAAGTAGAATTTCAAATTTATCAAGTATGGTCCCTTGTTTATTTTATGAACTAACACTTTTAACTTTTGACCTTGAAGTTTAGTCGAGTTTCTAAAGCTAATTACTTCATCATTTTATCTATTTAGTAGGAAAATAACAAAAACACTTGAAACATAAAAAAACAAAAAAAATAAAAAAACACGACCTACCATGCATGAAATAGTGCAAGGTATTTACTTGCAAGGAAATAAAAACATACTCAATTATTTTGGCATTTGTTGATGAACCTGCCTTGGGTTAAAGACGATTCTTAGCTTCAGAATTCCTTATCAAAGTTCTCCAAAGACAATCTAAATCGTAGTCAATGTTCATTATTTGATTGGGCACAACGTAATCTGCTAGTCGCGTTAAACCATCCAAAGGAGTACGTTAGCCCTTCTTAATAGAAGATGTCCATGCTTTGATTCGAAAGTCTTAGCCAGTGATAAATCCCCAGGTATTCAGTGTCTGATTTGATAGGACTAGAAAAAGAGGACTCTTTTTTTCCTCCTCCCTTTAATCCAGTTTGAACCCGTCCCAACGACGAACACCTTCCAAAGCTGGAAGTTCAATATTTATACGACTATGTTGGGATTAGTGGTTCATAGTTGCTATTGTAGGTGAATTTGTATTTGATTAATAAATTTATTTTTCTTGTTTCGATGGTAAAAACGGGAAAGATGGTTATGATATTTCTGAAATTTGGAATATTGAATTGCCTATGTGTTATGTTGAGATCGCGAATATATATTTATAATCGCCTAAATTTATTTATTATGAAATAAGCGATCTTAACATTATGAAAGTTGAAATCAAAGCTCCTTCCTCCACGTTAATATTGAAGGTGAATGTTATTAGGGACAAAATAATGTATGAAAAATAGGTGAATAAAATCGCAAACATTGTGATATAAACTAACATATTTTAACCTCTGTTTATGTTGTTGATTTTAATTAGTATGCTATCTGCAGCCCTCTTATCTTTTTTTACTTCACAACCTTCAAATGATTTGACAAATTTAATTTTTCCTATAAAAAATATTGCTTAAACATGTTGATATCACTATCTCCATAATAGTTTTCAAAACAAAAAATAGATTACAATACAATAGGGCATTAAGCGATTTAAGAAATATAATAGGCGATTTCGCATAATTACATAGGCGATTATGTTCATCCTTAAAGGCGATCTTATTATTTATCTAATTTTAAGTAGTTTAAAACATTTGCTTATTCTTCTATATGTAATTTAGTTTAAAAATAGATAGCAACAATAACAAATTATCCATGATATTATGGGAAGAGATCATACTAAATGAACTAAATAGACATTATATACTCTACAATTTATGAATAACACGGACAACCTTATTGTTTCTATTTTACATTATTTAAGCATGTCAGAATCATAATCTTCAAAATTTATTCGAAAAAATTCTCTTGAGTTTAAGATTCCTTTCTAATAATATATTAGTAACTGAATAGGCAATTTAAGATATACTTAAGCAATTTAAGAAATATCATAGACGATTTCAAACATGACATGGGCGATTTTATTCATCCTCAAAGGCGATCCTATTATTTTAATTATTTTCCTATACATAATACAGTTTTAAAATAGATTACAATAATAAAAAAAATATTGCTCCTGATTGGATGAGATCATACTACATGCAGTGGATGAACATTATATACTATTGAGTTATAGATATTACGAACTACATTTTTTTTTCGATTTAAAAGGCTACTTTATATTATTAAAGTTGTAGTGCACGGAGTGGCTGCTCTTGGGCAGCATTACAAAAAGTGCTAGGAATATAAATAACTGCACTATTGTGCCTTGCTACACTATGTCTTGTAGTATTACTAATATTATGGAGGGACCGGTGATGGAAGCTTATGTTGGAGGTAGTGCTTGTGGAAGGCACGTCCAACATCGTACATAAAGTGTGCGTTAATTCATACATAGTGGTATTTATTGTGCTATCTGTTCTAGGTTTCCAATGTCCCTTCTTATCTTCCATAAGGTGCTGGATGATGAAGTAGCGAGGATCTGCCAAAAAGGTAATATTGCTGCCCGATAAGTCCATTCCAAAATGTGCGAGTTGATCTGCTACCATATTTTGCTCCCTGTAGGTGGGATTACTGGTGGATTACTCAGTTGTTGGATCAGGAATCTGCAATCATTTAACAAAAGTGAGTACTTTATGGCAGGGGTTTGCGACACAATTATTACCTCTTGTGCGTCCATGTGAATTTCCAGTGGAGTTAGGTTGTGCATGACCGCTATTTGCAAATCACGTAGTAATGCCATTAGTTCGATATCTATAACATTGGACAGTTGGTGATGTCCAACATAGCCCATTACCCAATTATCTTCGTGGTTTCTGAATACTCCTCTAAAGCCCTCTTGTGGTTTGTTGGAACTAACTGCCCCGTCCGTATTTAATCTAATGATTCCCAATGGTGGTGGATTTCATTTGACATACATAGGCACATTAATTCGTTTATGGATGGTGATGTTTTTTAAAAGAAGATGTTCAGTAGTTAATTGCATAATTGTCTTGATAGAAGAATTAAGTTGCACATTTTCAAAACAATTGTTGTTTCGAATATTCCATAGGTGCCATAACGTGAAAGGAATCAACGTTTAAAGGGAGGGCATGTGTATGAAATGTTCCATTATGAAGAATGAGTTGTTTAAGCCACACATGATTTAGAATTCGATCAATGATTAAAGAATGTGTAAGGTACTCTAGATTGAGGTCTTTCCAACAGTAACTTATACAGTGTAGTAGTATGTGGCTGATAGTCTCTTCTCCGGTTGGCAGATTGTGCACATGTTAGAGGAAGTAATTCCCGTTGGCCCAAGAAAGAGAATAGTTTTGAAGATTGACAAAGGAACTCAAAGATAAACTAGGTCCATCACTAGAGACATAGACACATGCAGAGTTAAAGGCACGTGAGGTGCACATGCAGGAGATAAACGAAATATGAGAAATAAGAGATATCTCCTGATTGAAAAGATTGCAAAATGATAAGGAGAAGGACTCCTTACTCAATAAGAACAAAATCTAATATAAAGAAGGATTTAAGGAATTTAGTTTGACCAGAACTCTTCCACCAAGGAAGAGTTGCATTAGGATTCTAGTTAATTCCTTATCTTCTAACTCCTATATATTGCAGAATGTTCTTATTGTAAAGGGACGCAAAAAATAAAAATTTATCAAGAATTGAGAGCAAAATTCCGTGAAGAAATTTTGCAAGTAGTTTGAGCCAAATTGGAGAGTGCGAATCTGGAGCTACTTGAACCAGCTAGAAGAACCAGTTCCATCTGTTGTCTTTTAGTCTAGTTTATTTGTAGTAGGTGTTTACAAATTGTACCTTTCTGCTTTATCTAGAAGCAATTGTAACAGGTACTGAGTGTTCAAGTTATAGTTAACTTGAAGTTTGTCGCAAATAGCTAGAGGCTAGTTTGCCGCAAAGGATTAGAGTTAATCCTTAGGTTTACAAAAGAGTTTATTTTCTAAATACTGTTTGGCTCATTGATTTAGTGAAGAGTTTGGGAAAATCCTACTGGGAAGTAGGTCGTATTTTTTTCACATTTTGAGCCAGGTGTTTTCCACGTAAAATTGCTGTGTTCTTTAAATTCTGCATTTATTTTTCCGCAAACTGTAGGATTTGGAACACATAGAAGAATCTGGTCCTTTTATAACCACTACACGCGAAAATCGGTCACCACACAAATCACCCCTCCTCTTGTGTGGTATTGACATAGATAAACAATAATTGGTATCAGAGCGGGTTATCCTTGAAGAGGCTAACACCTTAGGAAAAGATCAAGATGAGTTCACCACCATGGAACTGGGGAAGGACAATCAACTGCTAGGCCACCACTCTTCAATGGCCAGTACTACTCCTGGTGGAAGAACAGGATGAAGGATCACTTAATTAGAGAAGACTATAAACTATGGGACATAGTCACTGACGGTCCTTTGGCCACCATGAAGAAGACAACTGAAGGAGTAGATGTGCCAAAGACAAGAGTTGACCGCATTGCTGAAGACTTAAGAAAATGCGAAAAGAATGCCAAGGCCAAGAAGTGGCTTGTGTGTGGACTTGGTCCAGATGAGTACAGTAGAATTCAAAGCTGCACCACTGCCAAGGAAATTTGGGACACTTTGCAAGTGGCTCATGAAGGAACTGCACAAGTGAAAAGATCCAGAGGTACATTACTATATTCTCAATATGAGAATTTCTCTATGAAGGAAGGAGAGACCATCCAAGAGATGTACACTAGGTTCACTACTCTGACAAATGAACTAAAATCTCTTGGAAGGACTATCCTTGAAGAAGACAAGGTTGAAAAGATTTTGACAAAGGTTCTGCCAATCTCTTGGGAGAGTAAGATCACTGCTATTCAGGAATCCAAGAACATGGCAACCCTCAGATTGGATAAGCTAATTGGAAATCTCACTGCCTATGAACTTAGAAGGGAGACAATGAAGAAGGATGCTCCCAAGAAGGAAAGAAGTTTGGCACTGAGAATCTCTGAGGGAACAGATCTGGAGGAAGATGAAATGGCTATGATCACCAAGGAATTCAGAAACTATCTCATTAGGAAAAAGGGCATCTAAAGAGGTGGAAACTACAACAAGGCAAAGGCACCAGAAAAACCCACCAACGAGGGATGCTACAAATATGGAAAAACTGATCATCACATCAAGAACTGTCCTCAGTGGGAAGTTGAATGGAAAAAGGGAAAGATCTGAACGAAGGAACCAGAAGAAGGAACTTGTTCATCCCAAGAAAAACACAACATCAACAAAAGCTATAGTTGCTGCTTGGGGAGAAAGTTCAGATGATGAAGATGGAGATGAGCAAGCACTCATGGAAATTGGTGAATCAGATGAGGAATCAGAGTTAAGTATATCTCATCTCAAAAACAAGATTAAGTTCCTATCCAAAGAAAAACTCTCTGAATTATTACTTGACTTCATATATGATTTCGAAGAAATAAATAAAGAGAAGGAACAACTGTCTAAGGAGTGTGTAATGTTAAAAGAAAAGTGTAAGAACCTGGAACTCAGAGTAAGTGAATCTGTGAGTGAAAACACTGCTCTGAAGAACCAGGTTCATCCACTTGAAACAAATGTCCTAGAGTTAAAATCTAAAAATTTAAAACTGAAACTAGGAACCAGTAAGAAGACAACTGACAACTCTCAACTCATCTTAGAAGAAAATGTAGGCAGACTAAAGGATGAGTTGTATAAGAAAGATGAACATATAAGAGTGTTGAAGGAGGAACTTGGTAAGGTTAAGCATGAACTGGACAGAACATGCAAATGGAATAAATCCTCTAATGCTGTAACATGGCTACAGGAAAATCACAGTAGCAACAGAAGAGGACTTGGCTTTGAGAGTCAACTACCTAAATGGGATCCCAAAAGCAAGTACCTCACTCTTCCTGAGAACAAAATTGGTACCCACTGTGGTAAGACTGGTCACTACAAAATTGAATGCAATGCAAAAGAGCAGGCCAGTCAAAAGAATAAAGTTTTGTTCGAAAGAAAAATTGGTTACCAAATTGGGCAAAAAGGGACTTAATTCATTCTATCTCTTATAGAAAGGGACCCAAACTAGTTTGGGTTCCTAAGACTAATTCCTGATTTCTTTTGTAGGTTCAAGTGAAAGGGAAGCAGTCAAATATAGTACATGGATAGTGGCTGCTCAAAACACATGACTGGCAACAAGGAACAGTTCCTTTCACTTAAGAACCTCAAAGGAGGAAATGTCTCCTTTGGAAATGGAAAGAAAGGTGAAATCATTGAGGTTGGTAAGGTAGGTAAGGATGACACATGTTCCATTGAGAACGTTTACTTGATAGATGGCTTGAAATATAGCCTGATCAGTGTGTCATAATTGTGTGACAGAGGTAACCTGGTTGTATTCACTTCTACAAAATGCTTTGTAATTAATCTTATCACTGACAAGATTGTTTTGCAGGGAAAGAGAGTGAATAATATCTATATCATAGATCTATCCACTCTGTCAGAAAATGAACTAACGTGTTTAAGTGTGTTGGACAATGATCCCCTCCTTTGGCACGAAAGACTTGGCCATGCTAGTCTGAATCAACTCAACATATTAGTATCCAAGGACTTAGTGATAAGACTTCCTAACATTAAGTTCAAGGAAGATAAGGTTTGTGAGACTTGTGCAAGGGGGAAACAGGTAAGATCATCTTTCAAAAGAAAGAAAATGATAAGTAGACGATGGAACTGGTCCATATGGACCTATGTGGTCCTATGAGAACATTAAGCAGGTGGTAAAAGATATGTAATGGTTCTTGTTGATGACTATTCTAGATTTACCTGGATATTGTTTCTAATATCTAAAGATGAAGCATTTGACATGTTTACTTCTTTTGTTAGAAAATACAGAAATAATTAGGAAATCAACTTGCATCAACTAGGTCTGATCATGGCACTGAATTTGAAAATGCCAAATTTGCTGAATTTTGTGATGAGCATGGCATAGATCATAACTTTTCTGCCCCTAGAACTCCACAACAAAATGGAGTGGTTGAAAGAAAAAATAGGACACTTGAAGATATGGCCAGGACCATGCTTCTTTCTAGTAAACTACCTCATAGCTTCTGGGCAAAAGCTGTAAACACTGCATGATATATCATAAATAGGTGCATGACTAGACCACTTGTAGAGAAGACTCCCTATGAGTTACTTAAAGGGAGAAATCCCAATATATCCTATCTTAGGGCTTTTGGCTGTAAGTGCTTTGTGTACAAAAATGGCAAGGACTCCTTAGGTAAGTTTGATCCCAGAAGTGATGAGGGAGTATTCTTGGGATATTCTTCACATAGTAAGGCTTATAAAGTGTATAACAAAAGAACTATGTGTGTTGAAGAGAGTGTGCATGTTGTTTTTGATGAAACTAACATTCTCTCTGAGAGACATGAACAAGTAGATGAAGAAATTGGGCTGGTCAGAAACTCAGACCAAACTGGAGCAACACTGGAGGAAGGAACGGGTGATGGAACAGGTTCATCCATCCCAGGCAACATGCCAGGGGGAACTGAGAAACAAAATAATTTCCAAACCTCATTAGAACCTGTCCCTGATCTTGTTCCTCAGCAATAAGACACTGTAGGATCTTCAAGTAATACCCAGTTGGTTGTAAGACCACACAGATATCAAAGCTCACACCCCATTGAGAATATTATAACTGATCCAACATCTGGAATTAGAACCAGACCCTCTTTGAAAAATCTGTGTGCGTTTGATGCTTTTCTATCCCTAATTGAACCTAAAAATATTGCTGAAGCTTTGCAGGATGCAGATTGGGTAAATGCAATGCAAGAAGAACTCAACCAATTTGAAAGGAGTCAAGTTTGGCATCTGGTACCTAGACCCTTTGATAGATCAGTGATTGGCACAAAGTGAGTATTCAAAAACAAACTTGATGAAGATGGAACAGTTAGAAGAAACAAGGCAAGATTAATGGTTCAAGTATACAGTCAGGAGGAAGGAATAGACTATGATGAAACCTTTGCTCCTGTGGCAAGGTTGGAATAAATTAGGCTCCTCATAGCCTTTGCTGCTTACATGGAATTCACCCTTCACCAGGTGGATGTCAAGAATGCCTTCCTGAATGGCTATCTCAAGGAAGAAGTGTTTGTAAAGCAGCCTCCGGGGTTTGAAAATAAGGAGAATCCTGATCATGTGTACAAGCTTGACAAAGCACTGTATGGACTCAAGCAAGCTCCAAGGGCATGGTATGAAAGGTTTTCAAAATTACGGTTGGAACATGACTACAAGAGAGGTAAAATTGATAGGACCTTATTCTTGAAGGAAAAAGGTAAAGATCTCTTGATACTGCAAATATATGTAGATGAATCTTTGGGACAACTTTTGAAAAGCTAAGTAAAGAATTTGCTAAACTAATGAGGAGTGAATTTGAAATGAGCATGATGGGTGAGCTTAACTTCTTTTTAAGCTTACAAATTAAACAAAATTCAAATGGAACTATGACCCATCAGCAAAAATATGTGAAAGAATTGCTTAAAAGATTTAAAATAGAAGTCTCAAAGGAAATTGACACTCCTATTGCAACAACCACAAAACTAGATGTAGATGAACCTGGTTCATCTGTCGATCAAAAGTTATATAGAGGAATGATTGGTTCATTGTTGTTTCTTACTGCCAGTAGACTTGACATTGTCTTCAGCATAGGGCTTTGTGCAAGATTTCAGGCTAATTCAAAGGAATCACACTTAACTGCAGTGAAGAGAATCTTGAGATACCTTAAAGGCACCACTTACCTTTGTCTTTGGTATCCTAAAGGTAGTAATTTTGATCTTGTGGGCTATGCTGATGCTAACTATGCAGGCTTTTTGGTAGATAGAAAGAGCACCTCAGGTATGGCACACTTTTTGGGCTCATGTCTTGTGTCTTGGGCTACTAAGAAACATAATTCAATAGCTCTATCTACTGCTGAGGCTGAGTATGTGGCTGCAGCCTCATGTTGTGCTCAGTTATTATGGATTAAACAACAATTGATGGATTTTGGTATAGAGGTTGGATGCATCCCTATATTCTGTGATAACACTAGTGCTATTAGTATGACGAAGAACCCCGTTCATCATAAAAGAACAAAGCACATAGACATTAGACACCATTTCTTAAGAGACAACTATGAGAAGGGAATGATCTCTATTGAATTTTGTGCTACTGAAAAACAAATTGCTGACATCTTTACTAAAGCACTAAGTAGAGAGCATTTTGAAAGGAACATGTTAGAGTTAGGGATGATTAAGATCACCTAATAAACCAGTTCAGATTGTACATGAAAAAAAATGAAAAATGGAAAAAAATATCTTTTTGGCTGGAAAATCTGGAGTTTGTGTAAATAACTAGATTAATCTTTAGTCAGTCTCATACTGTAAGAAGTATACTCCTGTGCCATGTGTTAATATGGCTCACTAATCTCTAATGAAATTTTCTCTATTTTGGCAAATTAAGACATGACCAAGAGCATTCTTAGTGAAGAACCTGGTTCATCAGTGCTGGTTCATCTGAATAGCGAGGTATGTGTTCTACACTTTGCACAATTTGAAATACTAATATTTAAATCATGAGAAGAGTCCTACTCAAGCCCAAAATCTTCAAAAGCCTATCCAATTGACTTTGAACCAGTTCCGTTTCAACAAGAATCCTCACCAAACTAAAATACCTAGATTCTAGGGAAGCCTTAACCGTCTATTCAAAACTAAAATTTCATTCAAGCCATCCCCTCCATTAAAGAACCATTACCAAATTTTCGATGACTCTTTCAAGTCAGCGACTGAAGGGGAAGAAACTGGGTCTTCCTATTCTGAACAGGTAACTTTTGTACCACAACCTTCTTCTGAGGTCGCTGAAAACTTAGAAAATAGGTTCATACTGGTTGGGTCTGTGGTAGATGTGGAAATGCCTGATACAAGAAGGAGAGGAGGTAAAAATAAAATAGAAAAAGAAAAGGAGAGTGAGCGAGTACGGAGTAATGAGAAGTGGAAAAGGGAAAGAAGTGGCTGATTCCTCACCCACTTCTGAATCTGTTAGAATGGCTATTTGTGGAGCTGAGCCAGAGAAGGAGGAAGAAAGTAGCAAGAACGCAGAGGGAAGTGGATCAGGAGAAGCCGCTGAAGGACTAGTGAATCTTGGAAAACAAGCAGATGAACGTGGTTTATCTGTTGAAGAAACACTGGTGGATCTGCTGAAAAAGATAGGTAACAGTTACAAACCTAAGAAGAAACGAACTTCTAAGTCTACAACCCTTGGCAAAGCAAGAGTCAACAAGAAAAGGAAAGCTGCTTTTTCTGAGACTTTAGATATTTCTCTTCCAAGAGGAATAACTACAAGGAGCAAGTTAAAGCAAAGTGAGGACGAGTTGAAGAGAGCTTTAGAGGAGAGTAAGAAGAAAAGAGTGGAAAAAGGGAAAGAAAAGGTTGTTGAGCCTATTGAGGCTGTTGAAGTGTATGAGATGGACCTGGTCCATCAAAGTGAAAAGTGGCAGAGGTAGAGGTTCAGACCCCTAAGACCAAGAAAGCCAAGACTTCCTCAAAGAAGTCTTCATATGTTTCTAAATTCACTGAACCGTCTACCTTGGCTAAACGAACCAAGTCCGTAGTTCTTCCAAGCCTTAATTTCTTAGCCCTGCCTAGAACTTTCAGAGACCCAGATTCGGGATTTTTTTTGTTGCTCATGTTTTAACGTGTTTTTATTTCATTTTGTGGACTGTGGTAGAATCATATTCTCTCTATCAATGAAGTTTGGTGCTTTTGTTCTTATTCATTGTCTATATTTCTTTGATAGTTTGAATTCTTAGTTGATTATTGATGATTAATCCATGAATGTATTTGCAGTTTCCCCAGAGGCCATGAGTGATTTTTAACTATCTGGGATTCACACATCTTTTTGCAACTTTTTGATGATGCCAAAAGGGGGAAAATGGTTGTGCTCTGAACAGTGATATTTATAACGTAATGATCCTGGTTCTTTTATGATAAATACTCAATACTCTAAAATGTGTTAATGTTAGATTAAGTTGGTTACATGCCTAAGCACATAGTTTGTCATCATCAAAAATGGGGAATTTGTTGGCCCAAGAAAGAGAATAGTTTTGAAGATTGACAAAGGAACTCAGAGATGAACCAGGTGCATCACTAGAGACATAGACACATGCAGAGTTAAAGGCACGTGAGGTGCACATGCAGGAGATAAACGAAATCTGGGAAATAAGAGATATCTCCTGATAAAAAAGATTGCAAAATGATAAGGAGAAGGACTCCTTACTCAATAAGAACATAATCTAAGATAAGGAAAGATTTGAGGAGTTGAGTTTGACTAGAACTCTTCCACCAAGGAAGAGTTGCATTATGATTATAGTTAATTCCTCATCTTCTAACTCCTATATATTGCAGAATGTTCTTATTGTAAAGGGACGCGAAAAACAGAAATTTATCAAGAATTGAAAGCAAAATTCGTGAAGAAATTTTGCAAGCAGTTCGAGCCAAATTGGAGAGTGTGAATCTAGAGCTACTTGAACCAGCTAGAAGAACCAGTTCCATCTATTGTCTTTTAGTCTAATTTATTTGTAGTAGGTGTTTACAAATTATACCTTTCATCTTTATCTAGAAGCAATTGTAACAGGTACTGAGTGTCAAATTATAGTTAACTTGAAGTTTGTCGCAAATAGCTAGAGGCTAGTTTTCCACAAAGGATTAGAGTTAATCCTTAGGTTTACAAAAGAGTTTTTTTTGTAAATTCTGTTTGGCTCATTGATTTAGTGAAGAGTTTGAAAAATTCTACTGGGAAGTAGGTCGTGGTTTTTTCACCTTTTGAGCCAGGTGTTTTCCACGTAAAATTGCCGTGTTCTTTAAATTCTGCATTTATTGTTCCACAAACTGTAGGATTTGGAATACATAGAAGAACCTGGTCCTTCTATAACTACTACACGCGAAAATTAGTCACCACACAAATCACCCCTTCTCTTGTGTGGTATTGACATAGATAAACAACAATTCCCAACTTATATAGGTATACCTGGGTAGGCAATCGATTATGGCTAATTAACCATAAGAAGTGCTTAATTTTTGGAAGCATTTTTAATCGCCAAATCCAGCAGTGATTATTAACATTTGGTGTAGACTTAGTGATAGATTCATGGCATGAGCTTACAAAGAAATTGCCCATGGGAGTTAGACCCTAGACCATATGATTAGGGTTTGTTCCATAAGTAGGAATGTAAGTGCTATTAATTTTATGAGTTATATGTTGAGGTAATTTGAAGGATATATTGGTTTAGGGCATCTATTGAGTTGGAGCACATTATCTACAGATAAATTAACTTCTTTATGATTTAAAGGCCCGTTGATAAGGATTTTAATATTGGTGTTTGGAGCAATCCAATTGTCAGTCCAAAAATGTATATGGGTACCTCTCGTGACATGCCATTGTACCAATTTGGCAAATCTTCCATCCATTTATAAGATGTTTCCATAATATGGAAGTTCGTTTAATAAGGGGCTCAGGGGTGGTAATGTATTTAGAGATTAGGAAGGATGACCAAGGTGTGAGGTTGATAAAAAATCCTCCATGCTGTACTGGCTAATATGGCATCATTTTTTTCTCTTAGTCTTTGAATACCCAGTCCACCTTGATCCTTTGGAGTAGTTATTGTTTTCCAGTTAATTAGGTGTAGTCTTTTTTTTTTCTTCTGGAAAGTAGAACCCCAAAGAAAGTTCTTTTGATAGGTTTTTAGTCTGGTAATACATGAGTTGGGAGAGAAACAATTTGCATTATATGATTGAGAATTGTATTTAGAGTTGCTTTGATTAAAGTTGTACGTCCGATCATTGTGAGGTGGTTCATTTTCCAGCCTGCTAACCTATTTTTGAAATTGTCAATTAAGAAATAAAAATCTCTTTTGCTGGGCTTTGAAGTGAAAATAGAAAAACCCAGATATTTGCCAAATGATTTCCCTTCCACCATACTGAAAGAGGATATGATGAAATTCTTGTCATTTGTTGAACAATGTTTCGAGAAGTAAACACTTAATTTTTCAAAATTAATTTTTGACCTGAGTGCTGAGTGATTTGGTCCAGTAAACCTATAATTTTATGACAACTGGACGTTGTTATTTTTGATGCCAATATAATGTCATCTTTAAAGAATAAATGAGATATTTGAGGTGCCTTAGCATTCAAGGTAATATGTTTCCATTGATTGTAATCCATTGCATTGTTTATCCTCCGAGACAACATTTCCATGCAAATAATAAAAAGGTATGGTGAGATCGGGTGACCTTGCCTAATACCTCTTGTAAAGAACTTTGTGGGAGATCCATTAAATGGGATTGGAGTAGAGGCTGTGGAGACACGTGACATAATGCGAGATATTAACTTTGGAGGGAAATTGAAGAATGTTAAAGAGTGGCATATAAAACTCCATTAATCGAAAGATTTTTCGAGGTCTATTTTAGAAGCATGCTTGAGCACTTTGATCTAGAAGTCCTAAAATGATTCAGTAGTTCTTGAACAATTATAACATTATCTGCTACCCGTTTATTTTTTTGAAAAGCAAACTAAGTAGGGTGAATAATTGTATGAAGAAAAGGTATAATACGATTAGCAATAATTTTAGTGATTATTTTGTAAAGAGTGTTACATAAACTAATCAGTTTAAAGTGGTTCGTTGCCACGACCCAAAATCTAACCATGGTTGTGATGGCGCCTATCATGTTACAAGGCAAGCCTATTTCCAAAAATATTACTACTAATTTGATTATAAGAGTTTAATAAAACATTTCAAATAATTTAATTCCTGATAAACTAAACCAACTCAAAATATAAATAATAAAAAATACGAAAAACGAGTCCCAAACATCAGGGTGTCACCAAGTCATGAGCGTCTAAAATTATGAACTAAGATATATAAACTGTCTAACTGTCCAAAAGAAGAAATGAAAAAAGGAGTAACAAGGTCCTGCGGACGCTAGCAGCTACCTTGCAATCTCCACAGATAACCGGCCTAAACTCAACGATCGTCGCCTCTAACTCGCCTAGATCTGCAGATAAAATTCAGGGTGTAGTATGAGTACAACCGACTCAGTAGTAACAGAAATAACTAAGAAACTGAGCAGTAGTGACGAGCTAAGCAAAACAATCCAATTATTTATTTATCGCAATTTAAAATAAACAGAAATAAACAGGTAAATTCCATAACTCAGTAAATGCCACAAAGGAATTTAACATATAAATACAGCAACAACAAAAGTAAATGCAACCTCACAACAATGTCACTCCATCACTCATCACCTCGCACTCAGCGCTCAACACTCAACACTTATTACACTCAACACTCTACGCTCACTGGGTGTGTGTACAAACTCCGGAGGGGCTCCCAAAGCCCAAACGCTAAGCACAGACAGCTCACGTACCATAATATCAATATCTGAATCCGCACGGTTAGCTCACGTGCTGCGCGAACAACTTACGCGCTATGGTATCAATACCTGGACCCACACGGTCAGCTCACGTGCTACGTGGACAGCTCAAGCGCTATGGTATTAATATCCTCACAACCAGGCCCTAGGCCTCACTCTGTCATGTACCTCTCCAGCCTCACAATACACCACAAAAAAAAGGGACACAACCCACATCAAGGATCACAACATATCAGCAAAATAATAGAGACTGAGTTAAATATGTACAATAATTTCTATGACTGATTACAAATAACGCGAGCATGAGTAAAACCTAAACATGATCTCTAACATGAAGGAAAACAAGTTCAACAATAAGTAAACACATAACCACATGATCTCTCACAGCCTCACGAGATGGACCAAGACTCAATCCCTCACGTTGCACACCCACATGCCCATCACCTAGCGTGGGTATCACTTCCACACAATCACATAATATCGAATCTCCGGGTTTATACCCTCAAAGCCAGAGTTAAAAATATTACTTACCTTAACCGCGTACAATCCTACTCCGAGATGCTCCGCCTATGGACTCGGTCTCCAAAAGCTCCGAATCTAACCAAAATCAGAATACTACTATCAACATAGTCTAAAGAATCGAATTCCACAATAAAAACTACATAAATATGCCAAAAATCCAAAATTGGCCAAAACCGGCCCGTGCCCACATCTTGGAACCAGTCAAAAATGATAGAATAATAAACCTCGTCCTCTCCCGAGTCTAACCATATAGAATTCATCAAAATTTGACTCCGTATGGTCCCTCAAATCCTTACTTAAAACTCTCCAAAACTCAAACCCTAACTCTCTCAATTTCACTTTGAAATCATCAATCAAATCCTAAAAACGAAGATGGATTCATGAAATATAACCAAAATCGAATAGAGAACACTTACCCCAATCCATATGGTAAAAATCGCCTCCAAATCCGAGCTCCCCAACTCAAAATATGACAGAATGAACAAACCCTTATTTTATGTATTTTTCTGCCAGCTATTCTACCTCGTTTCTTGTGCCAAATGATCCCGAAACTCGCTTTTCATGCCTCCACTGAATTTATTGTGAAATTTTAGTCAAGTTAGGATTTTTAATCACTCAATTTTACATTATAATGAGTGAGATATGTTGGTTTCAATATTTACAAATAGTGCAGATTTTTAAATACGCCGTCAGTGTCAATTTTTAATCAATCTGAAAAATCTAGCAACCTAATTGTTAGTAAAAATGACCATAAAATCCTCATACGATGTCCAAATTTGACGATTCTTTTTTCTACGGGTCCGTAATTACGATACAGATCTAATGCTCCAATCAAAAAATAAATTGGAGCTCATTTGTTCAACATGATATCATTTATGCTTGAAGAAATGGCGTCGAAACATAAGAAAAACGAGCGCAACACAACCCAAACCTATCCGAAACTCACCCGAGGCCCTCGAAATCTCAACCAATAATTCTAACAAGTCATCACTACCCGAACTTAGTCGAACCTCCGGAACACCCAAAACACCACCAAAACACCAAATCATCCTCGAATTCAAGTCTAAGAACTTCTAAACTTCCAACTTTCGCCAATTCAAGCCTAATTCTCCCACGGACCTCCAAATTACATTCCGGACAGATTCCTACGTCTAAAATCATCTAATGAGTTTGTTTATTCATAAGTCAACTTCTGGTTGACTTTTCTAACAGTGACTTACATGTATACAGTGCAGTAGTATGTGGCTGATAGTATTTTCTCCGGCTTGGCAGATTGTGCACACGTTAGAGGAAGTAATTCCCAACTTATGTAGGTATACCTGGGGTAAGAAATCGATTGTGGCTAATTAACCATAAGAAATGCTTAATTTTTTACAGCATTTTTAATCGCCAAATCCAACCGTGATTATTAACATTTGGTGTAGACTTAGTGATAGATTCATAGTATGAGCTTACAAAGAAGTTGCCCATGGGAGTTAGACCCTAGACCATATGATCAGGGTTTTTTCCATAAGTAAGAATGTAACTGCTATTAATTTTGTGAGTTATATGTTGAGGTAATTTGAAGGATAGATTGGTTGCCGGGCAGCTATTGAGTTGGAGCACATTATCTACAGATAGATTAACTTCGTTATGATTTAAAGGCCCGTTGATAAGGCTTCTAATATTGGTGTTTGGAGCAATCCAATTGTCAGTCCAAAAACGTATATGGGTATCTCTCATGACATGCCATTGTAATCCAATTTGGCAAATCTTCCATCCATTTATAAGATGTTTCCATATATGGAAGTTCGTTTAATAGGGGGATTAGGAGTGGTAATGTATTTAGAGTCCACCTTGATCCTTTGGAGTAGTTATTGTTTTCCAATTAATTAGGTGTAGCCTTTTTTTCTGGGAGGTAGAACCCCAAAGAAATAGGTTTTTAGTCTGGTAATTACATGAGTTGGGAGAGACATAATTTGCATTATATGATTGGGAATTGTATTTAGAGTCGCTTTGATTAAAGTTGTACGTCCGGCCATTGTGAAGTGGTTCGTTTTCCAGTCTGCTAACCTATTTTTGAAATTGTCAATTAGGACTTGAAAATCTCTTTTGCTAGGCTTTGAAGTGAAAATAGAAAAACCCAAATATTTGCCAAATGATTTCCCTTCCACCATATTGAAAGAGGATATGATGAAATTCTTATCATTTGTTGAACAATATTTCGAGAAGTAAACACTTAATTTTTCAAAATTATTTTTTTGACCTGAGTGCTGAGTGAATTGGTCCAGTAAATCAATAATTTTATGACAACTGGACGTTGTTATTTTGGATGCCAATATAATGTCATCTTCAAAGAATAAATGAGATATTTGAGGTGACTTAGCATTCAAGGTAATATGTTTCCATTGATTGTAATCCACTGCATTGTTTATCCTCCGAGACAACATTTCCATGCAAATAATAAAAGGTATGGTGAGATCGGATCACCTTGACTAATACCTCTAGATGGTGAGAAGAACTTTGTGGAGATTGTAACGACCTGGCATGTTGTTTTGAGTATCTGCACTTCGCTCGGTGTTCTGAGGGATTGAGTATCTCCGCATGATATATTATGACTTGCGTAAGTCGTCGGTGTTGGTTTTCAAGCTATCCGGAATCAATTTGGAAGAATGAACTTCAAGATTTAATTTCTAAGTTGGAAGAGTTGACTAAGTTTGAAATTTTTAGCATTTGACCTCGAAATGGTGTTTCGTCAGTTTCTTTAGCTCCGTTGGGCGATTTTGGACTTGGGAACGCATCCAGATCGTAATTTGGTGGTCCGTAGTTGAATTAGTCTTGAAATGGAAAAGTTGGATGTTTAGAAGTTTGATCGGGAATGGACTTTATTGATATCAGACTCAGATTGAGATTCCGAAAATTGTAATAGCTCCGTTATGTCAATTATGACTTGTGTGCCAAAGTTTGAAACTCATAAGTCCGAATCAAGGCGTGAATTGTAGTTTCGACATTTCTTGGAATGATTTGAAACCCCGAGTAAGTCCATATGATGTTTTAGGACTTGTTGATATATTTGGTTGAGGTCCCGAGGGCCTCGGGTGGAGTTCGGATGGTTAGCAGAATTTAACTTGGACATTTTAAGAATGTTTCGATGTCGTTTCTTCAAGAATAAGTGGTATCACATTAATAAATAAGATCCAAATTCAGTTTCTATTGAAGCATTATATCCGTATTGAAATTTCGGAGCCATAGCAAAAAGGATCGTCGAATTCGGACATCGTATGAGAGAGTTATGCACATTTTTGTGATGGAAAAAATAATTTCCCATCGCCAGCGCCCAGGGTAGAGCGGGGAGCTATTCATGGCACCGGGATTTGTTTTTACTACTAGAATCAGCGCCACAGGCAGCGCCCGACACCATCTTTGGCGCTCGAAGCGTAAAACTCTATAAAACGAGGATTTTTGGCCATTTTTGACAAAAATAGAGTTGGGGGAGCTCAGTTTGGGCGATTTTCAGAGGGGTTTTCAATAATTTAAATGAGGTAAGTGTTCTTTGTCCTAAATTCTTTATGGATCATGATTTCATACTCATTTATATCATGAATCCATGAATTTATTGAAGAAAAATCAGTTTTTTAATCAAATCTTCCAAAAATAAAATATAAGATTTGAAAGTCAATCCGATGTCGATAATTTTTGTATGGTTGAACTCGTATCAGAACGGGTGTTTGGATTTTGTGAGTTTCGTCAGATTCTGAGACGTGGGCCCCACGTGCTATTTTTGAGTTAAATCTCGTATTTAATCTGGAAAATTAGTAAATTCATATGGAATTAATTCCTACAATTTGTATTGAGTATATTGAATTGTTTGTAACTAGATTTGAAGCCTTCGGACACGAATTCTTGAGGAAAAGGTTTATTGGAATCTTGAATTGGTTGCAAAGCGAGGTAAGTGTTTTGCCTAACTTTGTTGAGGGAATTTTTCCTTCTATTTTCCATTGTTTGCTACATTTGGGGGTGATATATATATGTGAGGTGATAATCATATATGTATGTGTCGGGGTTAATCTTGCTCGGGGGTAGATGATGTTATAATTGTGTCTTGTAGAAGTAACTTCCTTGCTTCATACCTCACTCGATTTACAGATATTAAGAACGTAGTATAAAATGGAAGTAAAGACCTAGCCTAAAAACTCGATCAAATTGGATAGAATTTTGGGAATATATTGATGTGTCTTGTTTGGTCATCTCTATGCGCGATTACTACTACATTGCTATGGCCGATATTTTGGGATGCTTGATTCTATACCTGTGTTGCTAATGAATTGTGAGATTTGTGGAAGTACTTGAATTATATGGCCCTTGAGGGTTCATTGAATCATTGTTGGCTTGTAAAGCAGTAATTGAGAACTTGTTTGGAATATTCGTTGATCACTCTCCTCGATGTTATATATATACTTCTTGCCTTGCCATTTTATTGATATTCATATGCTTGGTGAGGAAGAGTGTAAAGCTCGAAGGGTGATGCCGTGCTATTTTATATTCATCATCATGTGAGGAAGAGTGTAAAACACGAAGGGTGATGCCGTGCCATTTTATATTCATTATCATGTGAGGAAGAGTGTAAAGCACGAAGGGTGATGCCGTGCCATTTTATATTCATTATCATGTGAGGAAGAGTGTAAAGCACGAAGGTTGATGTCGTGCCATATTATTGATAGTGTAAAGCACGAAGGGTGATGATGTTCCATGTTATTGAGAGTAAAAGCATGAAGGGTGATGCCGTGCCATGTCATTTGTGAGTAAAAGCACGAAGGATGATGTCGTGCCATTGCATTTATGCCTTTATACTTTTGTATCATTTTGAGGTCATGGAACGAAGGGTGTTTCCGTGAAAGTGAGGACGAGAGACATGCATTATGTTATGATAATATTTTCTTGTATATATCTTTATGTCTTACCTTGAATTATTACCGTTGTATTTATGGTTCTTATGTGACTTGTAGTCATTGTTCTGTCCTCATTCTCTATCTAAATCTTTGTTGTGTTGCCTATGCCTTCTATTTGTTTAACTTGTAAACATCATACTTACTTCCTGCTGTTATGATTGCATCCATGTCATATCTGTTTTGTTGCACTTAGGCACGAGTCTTCTCCCATGTTGGCCATTCGTGCTCTACTTGTTGAATTATCAAGAACATGCACCCATCTCCCCTCCTCTTATTTGTTATGTCCATCTCCACGCCTCCATCATGCTAGTTAGATGAAATTATAACCTTTTCCCTAATTGTGGTCATTAATTCTATGCTCTCTGCTTAGTTTGTTACTGTTGTTCTTCTGTACATTCCCGATTATTATTACTGCTTGCATATTCTCTTCCTTGTCATTTCTATTATCGGTATTTCTATCATTTGGGTTGTACTGTCTTACACATATATGGTGAGGATAAGATAAATGCACGAAGGGTGTTGCTGTGCCGCTAGATTTGATGTCTTGAGTACTTTTTTCACACTATGAAAGTTTTGAGGCAATTGTTGTGGTTCATGGGATTTCGTTCTAAGGAAAGGGCGGGTTAAGATGTTGAAAATTGTTGAATTGTGATTCTTTCTGGTACTCTTTTATTGTTTTGTATAGTTGCATTGTGTACTATATTATATTATTCTGTCGCATAGTTCTATTTCTAGCTTACATTATAGTGTTTGTTAATGAACACCTTTTTAACTAAAAGCCTCATCATTACTTCAACGCGGTTAGTCAAGATACTTACCAGTACATGGGGTCGGTTGTACTGATACTGCACTTCTGCACACTCTGTGCAGACTATTGGAGCGGAGCAACTGAAGAAGTTGGGGGTTGACCCTGAAGATGTTCGTGTATTCTGGATAGAAGCTGCCACTAGTCCCTGGTAGTTTTAGACATTATTAATCTGTTCATGTATTTTTCAAACAAATCGTGTGACTATTTATATTTTCTTTGTAAATCCTAAATCCTAGAAGCTCATGATTCATACTACCAGTTCTTGGATAAAATTTATAAAAGTTCAGATAGATCCCAATTTGTTTTTCTATAAGTTCTTTTGGTTTATTTCTTTTGTTAATTGGCTTACCTGGCGGGTCAAGTTAGGTGCCATCAAGATCTGTGATTTTTGGGTCGTGACAGAGATCCATTAAATGGGATTGTAGTAGAGGCTGTGGAGACACATGACATAATGACAGATATTAACTTTGCAGGGAAATTGAAGAATGTTAAAGAATGGCGTATAAAGCTCCATTGATCGAAAGCTTTTTCGAGGTCTATTTTTAGAAGCATGCTTGAGCACTTTGATCTAGAAGTCCTAAAATGATTCAGTAGTTCTTGAACAATTATATCATTATCTGCTACCCGTTTATTTTCTTGAAAAGCTGACTGAGTAGGGTGAATAATTGTATGAAGAAAAGGTGTAATACGATTAACAATAATTTTAGTGATTATTTTGTAAAAAGTGTTACATAAACTAATTCATCTAAAGTGTTTTGTAGTGGAAGGGCTCTTATTTTAGGAATCAAACAATTATATGTCTTGTTAGTCTAGGGGTATATGCCCTTGTTGGAAAATATTTTTGCAGAATTGAATTAGTGGATGTTTTATTTGAGGCCAAAAATTTTGATAATATAACAGATGGATTCTGTCAGGTCCAGGAGATTTAAATGGTTGAAAAGAATGCACATCTTGGAAAATTCTTGATCAGTCACTAACATAGATAAAGTAGTAGCTTCAGCTTGTGAAAGGGTATTGTAGTGAGTAGGAGTATAGGTCTAATAGGAATTTGTACGAGAGGTTGTATAAAGAGTGAGATAATAGTTAGTAATTAGTTGTTGGAGTTGGTCATTATCAGAAATCCAATTTCACATAGAATCTTTTAGAGCAATTATTCAGTTACGCCGCCTTCTCTTTAGGGTAGACAGATGGAAAAATATTGTATTGACGTCCCTTTGGTTAAGCCAATTGACACGAGATTTTAATTTTCAAAACTCTTCTTCAAGTGCGAGAATTTGATTATATTGGGATATAATATACCTTTCCAAATTTTATAAGAAATTACTAGTGGGGTAATTTGGAGATTTTTGAATACCTGCTAAGCTTGCTTGGATATTAATTTTTTTATAAAATATATTTCCAAAAGATTCTTTGTTCCACGTTTTGACAAGGGTAGTAAAATTATTAAAAGCCTGTAGTAGAGGAGGGTTGGTTTGCCAAATTTGATCAACTAATTTGGGTAACTCTTGGTGTGACAACAACATTGTTTCGAATCTGAATATATTACCTTTTGAGTATGTATTTTTATTAAGAGTTAACAATAAAGGACAATGGTCCGAATGAGTTCTGGGTAGATGATGGACATGTGCTTCAAGATAGATATTTAACCATTCATAATTTGCTACAATACGATCTAGTATTTCCAGTATCATGGCAACTCTCCGACATTTATTCGTCCAAGTATATTTGCTTCACCTAAATCCTAAGTCTATTATATTACAATAGTTAAAACAATTAAGCATCAAATCTGCTCTAGTGTTGTTTAATGCAAACCTCCAAAATTTTCAATCGAGTAGATAATATCATTTAAATCTTCCTCTACAATCCATGGACCTTTGTAAGTATTGGCTATATGCATTAAATTTTTCCATAAAATTTTTCTTGTTGATAGTAAAGTGCTTGTATAGATAGCCGAAAATAAAAAAGGTGGACCTTGTGGATATACCTGGACCATGCAGTGTATTTTCTGATTTGTGATGATAATTTCAGTGACATGAACTACATTGTCATTCCATAAAACCACTATACCCCCTGCCTGCCCCTCAGCTGGTGCTTGTGAGAGGTTGGAGAATTCAAAATCTTCCTTAAGTAGGTGATGGTCCAGTAGGTGTGTTTCTGGGAGCACGATTAATGGTGGTTGGTAATAATTTGGCATGGAACGGAAGTTCCTTCTAAATTCTGGTGATTGGGCATCTCTACGGTTCAATATGACAAAATTCATGGATCTACTACGATGAGGTGGTTGTGGTGGTGATGTGTCCCGCTCCACCTGTACTTGATTCTCCTGGCTGGCTTGCTGATTCACCTCCCTGAGAGTTGGTGTGATCACCAAAGCGAATTTCCCTGCTTTTGGGTTCACTGTTGGCCTTAGTTTGATTAGGCACTTGGTCACTTATGGTGAACAATTGAGTAGTATTTTTTTTTCATATTACTCCTTGAGGACGGAGATATGGTAGGCTCCTAGTCACACTGTATCACGACCCCAAATCCTAAGTCGACCGTGATGGCGCCTATCATGGAACTAGGCTAGCCAACAATCACATAATGACATAATATTTTCATGATTTCCAAATTTGTTTCCAACATTTTGTAAGCATTTTAAATTTCCAAATTTTAAGCAAAACCCAACGAAATAAATAGTCTAACTACTACCCCCAAAACCTGGAGTCAACACGTCACGAGCATCTACGAGTAGTACAAAAGAACTCTACTGCCATAATACATCGAGTCTCGGAGCGAGGAACTAAATATAAAACAAGAAAAAGGGAAAAGAGAAAGCTGTGGACGCTGAAAAGCTACCTCAAAATCCTAATTCCGGCTCCACAAGAAGGAAGAAAACTAGCGCTCGGTACCAGCACCTGTATCTGCACATAGGGGTGCTGGGAGTAATGTGAGTATGCCAACTCAATAGTAATGAAAATAAATAATGCCTAAGGCTATGAAACAAGTAAAACAATCATAAATGCACAGTAACTGTGATCTTGCTTCCAGAAACACAGATAAGTATAATATAGCCTTTACAAATCCTCCTTTAGTGAAATATCTTTGAAAATATATCCTCGTCACCGTTACCATAGAAATCATAAATAGTTCAGTGTGAGTAACAGAGTCAAAATTCATGAACAGAATATTTCAAGTAAAAACATATGTAATAAACTGCCCCTCGGGCGTATAACCACTCAACATCAGTCACTCAACATGCCTCACAATCACTCAGTATCAGTCACTCAACATGCCTCACAATCACTCAGTATCAGCCCCTCGGGATACCTCACAATCACTCATGCCTACCAATCTTTCATCACTCGGCACTCGCACTCAGTAGGTACCTGCGCTCACGAGGGGCGTACAGACTCCGGAGGGGCTCCTTTAGCCCAAGCGCTAAAATCAAGCCAAATCATGGCATCAAATCACTCTCAGGCTCTCTGCCTCTCACATATCATAATAATGTAACATGCTGCAGTGTGCAACCCGATCCATAATATCATCACAATGTTAGCACTCTGCCTCACTCAGTCAGAAACTTTCACTAGCCACTCGGGCTAGAAACAAACGGGTTACTCGACCCAAAACAGTATTTACATCACAAGGTAGTGTAAAACAAGTATGAGTTTCGAAAACAGTTTAACATGGTATGACTGAGTGTAACTCATAATCAGTATAGTGTGGAATATATGAAAGTAGCCCCCAAGGGGTCTAAACAGGTCGGCACAAGGCACCAAACATGGCTTATAGCCCAAATATAATATTAGTCTGAAAACACGATTTAACATACGATTTAAAAGTAAATACGCAACTCAATAGTTGCCAGGGGAAGGACCAAGTCCAAATTCCCAAATCAGTACATGCCACACACTCGTCACCCAGTATGTGCGTCATTTCAAAATAGTGCGAAAATACTAAGTCCGGGGTTTCATACCCTCAGGACAAGATTTACAATCATTACTTACCTCAAACCAGCTCGAAAACTACTCCACCCTCGAATCGGCTCCCAAATGATCCAAGTCTATCAAAATCAGATTAATGATATCAAAATATACTAGGGAGACGAAACTCATTCAAAAATTATTAAAATTAGGCACAAATCCCGAAATTGGTCAAATTCGACCCCCGGGACCACGTCTCGGAATTCGATAAAAATCACAAAACTCGAAACCTTATCCTCCCACGATTCTATACATACCAAGAACATCAAAATCGGACCACAATTGCCCCCTTCAATTACTCAATTAAAGTCTCCAATTTTCCAAGCCCTAACCCCTAATTTACACACTGAATTTCCCCTTAATTTCACCCTATTTCAGTCCAAAAATCACATGGAAACGAGTTTTAGGTTCAAATATCTTACCTTAATGAAGTCCTCAATTTCCTCCCTCAAAACCCTCTCCTATAGCTTAATCCCGGATGAAAATATTGAAGAAATGGCTCAAAAATGTGAAGGCTTGTATTTATACTCTCATGTCCAAAGGTCGCGCACCTGCGGTCATTTACGCGCACCTGCAGACCCGCACCTGCACTCCCAGGTGCGCACCTGCGGACCCCACTCAAAAACCAAACCTCTGCACCTGCGCTCAAAGTTCCGCATCTGCGGCTTCGCAGGTGCGATAAAACCTTCGCACCTGCAGAACTCCTCTAGCCCACCAGAATCCGCACCTGCGCCCCTTTTTCTCACCTGTGACTCTCGCACCTGCGCTCAACTATCCGCAGGTGCATCCACACCAGAGGGGCAACACCAGCAATAATTCAGTTGCATTTTTCCCACTTCAAAGTCCCTGAGGGCCATCCGATATCAACCCGAGCCCCTCGGGACCCCAACCAAAAATACAAACAAGTAATAAATGATTACTCGGACTTAATCGAATTTCCGGAACACCCAAAATAACATCAAAACTCCAATTCAACCCATGATTCAAGCCTAAGATTCCTAAAACTTCTGAAAATCACCAACGACACCGAAACCAACCAAAACACATCCGAATGACATGAAAATTTGCACACATGTCCAAAATGACACTACGAACCTGCTCCAACTTTCGGAATTCCATTCCGACCCCGATAGCCTATTTTTCATTGCCGACTGGAAATCGCCAAAAACTCCCATTCGCCAATTCCTGACTAATTCTACACCGGACATCAAAACCACATTTCGAACACACTCCTAAGTCCCAAATCACCTAAGCCATAAAATATACATTCCGATGTTGCTTACCAATACGTCAACTCCCAGTTGACTTTTTTTTTTCAACTATTAGGCCAATCTAAGAGACTAAGTGTCTCAATTCTCACCACGACCACTCCGAACCCAAACCAATCGACCCCAACACATCATAAACATATTAGGCAATGCATGACAAAGTAGAAACAAGAATAACGGGGCTAATTCTGCAGAACAAATGGCCAGGTTGTTACACACTGGTTCCGTTTGTGTTTCCCTCATTTCTTCCATGGATGTTGCTATTTCATGGGGAGTTATTATTTCTTGATCTCCTGGGCTTGGGGGTTGTGGGCTCATTGAGGTTGATGATGGAGTTAGTGATTCGAAAGGGCTCATTGGTGACATTGGCATTGTTGGAGGTATATGTATATATTTGTGGCAAAGGGATTTGGGATTTTGCTTATGGGTAAAAGGGTAGTTCCGCATAGGTCGGGAGGGTGGTAGTGGTGCTGGTACTGAGGGAAAGGGTTCCACCATGTGTTGGTGGTGTTAATGGGTATTGTCGTCTAGTTGTACTGACTTTAGTATGTCATGGCTGCTGTCATTCCTTCGCTTACTATCTGTGCCAAATCCTGTGCGTTCCTAGTTGCTCACTATCATGGAGAATATGAGTGCATGGTTTTGTAAACCCATCTCCAGCCATGATTGTAGTGGTGTGAATTGATTGGGTGTTTGTGATATGTAAATCACTGGGTAAGTTGTGGGTGGTGGTGTGTTTTGTTGCATGGTCGTTGATCTCGTCCAAGTCATACCTCTATTCGGGATTGTGAAACGGTCGATTGCAATAATAATACCTAACTAGGAGTCGGAATCGAATCCACAGGGAGCATAGATGGGATTAGTGATATATATTTGGAATAATCACGTGAAATATCTAAGTTGCACTTCCATTAATAGTTGTTTTGATTTTACTTCTAAAATTACATTAAGGATTGCAATTCTAAAATATGAAACTAGAGAATAATATTGTTGTTGTTGTTTTACAAATATTGTAAATGGCCTAGGTGTATTGGTAAAAATGAGCTTCACACGTGTAATACTTATGATGACTCTGCAATTTATGTGGAGCAATGACAACATGACAACTGGGTGAGACTTTATGAAGAAGTACGAGATAAAGAGGAACGGAACAGCATACCCACGGGGTAATCAGATACGGGAATCTCAGCCTAATTGAGAAGGCGAAGAGACACAGTCAGAATGAATCAAGACGGAATAAAGGGCAGATTCGGGGATCTTCAATTAATGAGCCAAAATGTTACATAATCTTCACGCAACAGTTACAATTAATCATTTTAACGTTACATTAATTCTATTATTAGCCTTTAATGCTCAATCACTGAAAAGAGTAGACGTTATATTAAAAATTCCCTATAAAAGAGAGTAAAATATAACTTGTAAGGACACATTCAAACCACTATTGAAATATACTTACTTTTTACGCATCTTTCTGCTTTCTATCTACGAATTTACTTACAATTATTAGCATATTCTTTTTTTATCAGAAACCCGTGTTCTTCTTTAAATAGCTTTGGCAGAGAATCTAATTCTTTGGTTAAACAAATTGGTTCCGTTACCGGGAATCTGATAGTCTCTATTTTTTCTCAAACAATATTCTATAAATTATGTCGAATGCCAATGACAAAAACCAACAAAGGATTGGAACTCCAGTTCCATCACCTTCAGGTTCCCCACCGAGGCTCAAGGAAACATTCCCTAGAGAGATCTACGACTCAAAATAATAATCACAATGGAAATGAACAAACAAGAGAACAAGATCCTGTAAAACAAATGGTTGGTGAATATGTGACTCAAGCCTTACAAGCTTTCATGAGCGGACTGCCAGCTGCATCACCTACACCTCCTCATAACAACACCGCAACTGTGGAGAATCCACAATCCGTACTAGAAAACTCAGGAAGTAGAGGCACTCCAAATGAGTCCCCCGAAGCAAGACCAGGTATGTCCAGTAATCCAGAATTACAGTCTTTATTACGAACCTTGCAGAAACAGGTGAAGGAACAAAACGACCGAATCGAGAAAATTCCTGGAGTATCACCTGTTATCAAAGGCATTGACGTTGATAGATATTGTCAACAACCTTGGAAGCCAAATGCAGCACCCTTGCCTATTCCCAAGAAATTCAAAATGCCTGATATTCCCAAGTACGACGGGACAACTGATCCACGTGATCATGTAACTGCTTTTACTATAGGAGTAAAAGGCAACGATCTGACTAAACAAGAAATTGAATCAGTACTAGTCAAGAAGTTTGGAGAGACAATCACCAAAGGAGCACTAACATGGTAATCTCTTCTACCCGAAAATTCTATTGACTCTTTTGGTGAGCTTGCAGATTATTTTATAAAAGCACATTCCGGTGCACAAAAAGTCGAAAAAAGAATGGAAGACATATTCAAGATAAAACAAGGAGGCGCGAAGTTGCTCAGAGAATTTGTAGATAGGTTTCAACGAGAAAGAATGCTGCTACCAAGGGTACCTGACAATTGAGTAGCAATGGCGTTTGCAAGGAACTTAAATGATAGAAAATCAGAAGCCACGAGAAGACTCAAGGAAAGATTGATAGATTTCCCATCCACGACATAGAACGATGTCTATAACAGGTACAACACCAAGCTACGGATAGAAGAAGATACTATTGCTCAATCAAAAGCTGAAGATCGAGCCAGTTCTAGACGCTTCGAATCAGAAAGGAGAACAAGTAAGAACAAGTGCGATCCATATATGGGACCTTCAGGACAAGAAACTCGTTCCAGGTTTGAAAACACACGGTCGGAATATAGACCGTCAAATAGAGATACGAACTCATCCTCCTCAATATCTAGAAAAGATCGGGAGGAACAGAACAGAGGTAATGCAAGAATCGAAGACTACAACTTCAATGTAAGTACTTCTGAATTAATTACCGTACTGAGAAACATGGGCGATAAAGTTCGATGGCCCAAATAAATGAGATCGAATCCAAACAAAAGGAATCCAGACTTCTGGTGCAAATTCCATAACGATCATGGACACAGAACATCAGATTGCAGATTGTTGCAAGGTGAGGTAGAACAATTATTAAAACAGGGGTATCTAACAGAACTGTTTAGTGAAAAAGGTAAATAGGCATATATGAATAACATGCAAAAGCCCCCGAAACCACCATCTCCAAAGAGAATAATGAATGTGATACACGGAGGAGAGGAGGTTAATAGAGTAGTCTGTAAAAGAACAACAAAATTCACAATTACGCACGAGAAGCGGATTCGTGAAGATATGGAAGCAGACAATATAACGTTCGACAATGCAGATGGCAACGAATTGCTGCTTCCTCATAACAACGCTCTGGTAATATCTCTACTCATACATGACACTAATGTAAAAAGAGTGTTAATTGATGCAGGTAGCTCCGTCAACATCATTTTGTTGAGAGTTGGGGAAGAAATGCTAATGGAGATCGAGTAATCCCAAAAGCACGAGCCTTATCTGGGTTTGACAACCCTAGGGTCATAACAAAAGGAGAAATTGATCTTAGTACCTATGCAGAAGGAGTAATCAAAAATTCGAAATTTCAAGTCATTGACACCGATATGGCTTACAACGTAATCACGGGGAGACCATGGATCCATGACATGGAAGCAATACCATCTACATTACACCAGGTAATGAAATTCCCTTCCAAATGGGGAATTCAACAGATTCGAGGCGATCAGCAGACCTCAAGGAATATAAATTCAGTAGTACACTCAAACAAAAAAGAGGTAGCGGAAGAGTCAAAAGACGGGTAAATCGCCCAATTAGGTACGGAAGAAGAAAGTGGAACCCAAATAGGTACGGAAGAAGGAATCCAAGAGAAGGTGAACCAAATCACCACAGAGGCAACATCAACACATACATACATGGATTCCAGACTCGATGTCATTCAGGAGCCAGAAGAAGACGAGCATATTAAAGCAACTATTGAGGAGCTCAAAGCTATCCCATTGTTCGAGCAGAAGCCTGAGAAAAAGGTTCATATAGGCACGAGGCTAAGCCCCGAAAGAAGAGGTAAGTTAATTGAATATTTAAAAGCTAACTTAGATTGTTTCGCTTGGTCCCATTCAGATATGATAGGTATACCTCCGGAAGTGATGAATCATAAACTAAATGAAGATCCATCCTTCGTGCCTGTCAAGCAAAAGAAAAGAAAGGAAGGACCATTCAAGAACCAAGTGATCAATGAAGAGGTACAAAAACTCTTGAAAATTGGTTCAATACGCAAGGTAAAATATCCTAATTGGTTAGCTAATACTGTAGTGGTACCCAAAAAGTATGGTAAATGGAGAGTATGCGTAGATTACACAGATTTGAATAAAGCATGCCCCAAAGACTCCTTTCCATTACCACACATAGATAAAATGATTGATGCCACTGCAGGTCATGAATTGTTGAGCTTTCTAGATGCATATTCTAGTTATAATTAGATAAAAATGGATCCGTCAGACGAGGAAAAACTTCCTTTTTTACAAACAGGGGGACTTAATGTTACAAAGTCATGCCTTTTGGCCTGAAAAATGCTGGAGCCACGTATCAAAGGCTAGTGACCAAGATGTTCAAGGAACATTTGGGGAAAACAATGGAAGTATACATTAATGACATGCTGGTAAAATAAACTCAAGAGGAAGAGCATTTCCATCATCTTTCAATCACCTTCAAAATCCTGCGCAGGTATAAAATGAAACTAAATCTAGAAAAATGCGCCTTTGGCGTTGAATCAGGTAAGTTTTTGGGTTTCCTTGTATCAAATAGGGGTATAGAAGTAAACCCCGCTCAGATTAAAGCTATTGATGAAATACCTGATATACTTACGAGCAAAATAGAAGTTAAAAAACTAACCGGAAGAATTGCAGCCTTAGGAAGATTTACCTCCAGGTGTTCGGAGAAGAGTTTTAAATTCTTTTCAGTTCTAAACGAGCAGAATCAGTTCGAAAGGACTGAAGAATGCCAACATGCTCTCAAAGATCTGAAGGCCTATCTATCAAAACCCCCGTTATTGTCTAAACCAAAAGAGGGGGAGAGGCTGTATGTCTATCTTGCCGTAGTAGAAATTTCCGTAAGTGCAGTATTGGTAAGAGAAGACAGAGGTAAACAATCTCCGATTTATTATGTAAGCAAGTCTTTATTAGATACTGAAACTAGATATCCTCATCTAGAAAAATTAGCCTTAGCTCTAATCATGGCAGGTAGAAAGTTGAGACCATACTTTCAATGTCACCCAATCTCTGTTGTGACCTCGTATCCACTAAGAAATAATTTGCATAAACAAGAGTTATTAGGGAGATCAGCTAAATGGGGAATAGAATTAAGCGAACATGACATAATATATCAGCCTAGGACTACAATAAAGTCTCAGATTTTAGCTGATTTCGTCGCTGATTTTAATACTAGCATTGCCACGATCCAAAATCCAACACGGGTCGTGATGACGCCCAACACCGGAGTCAGGCAAGCCAACAATTGTTTACTAGTGGGATTATCCTTATTTAACATACCACCCCCACATATTCCCAAAGTTATAAGCTTAGATCATTTAAATAAAAGCGGAAACATTAATCAACTTAAGTAAATACAACCACAATGATCATGATCCAATATATACAGCCCCAAAATAAAGAGTCTACTATGTGCGTGCCAGGAACTAGTATCACAAGTCAACAGCCGAACTAGTAGAATATACAAAAGATGATACAAACTGTACTGCTGTCTGAGAGAAGTAGACAAAAATAAATAAAAGATAACTCCATAGCACTGCTGAGAATCGTCACGGGATGCAGCTCACCGTGGAGTCAGGTCCAGAATATATGTCAAGCTCCGGTCAGATAACCAGAAGCACCAGCCTCAGAACCTGTACAAATTAAGTACAGAAGTGCAACATGAGTACATAAATATATATGTACCCAGTGAGGATCCCGCCTAACCTCGAAAAAGTAGTGACGAGAGGTCGACATGACACTCACTAAGGTCCAACAGTATAACTTAACAGAATGTAATAGAAACAGTAGGCATGTAAAGACAGTGAAGCGAGAAGTATATATGTAAGGTACTGAAATCCAGGAAGAATACTGGGAATAAATAAAACAATTTCCACTTCACTTTTTCCCCAAATACCTGTCAGATCAATATCCAGAAATTAGTAACAAATAAATCATACGCATGCAGGGTAAGGACAACCGACCGGAGTCATAGGATAGTCATGCCCGTGCACTGCCGAGGATCGAACGGCCCGTACCAAAAGTGCACCTCTCCACAAAGTACTCACATCTATGCACTGCCGAGGATCAAACGGCCCGTACCAAAAGTGCATCTCTCAACCTCTCTATGCACTGCCGAGGATCGAACGGCCCGTACCAAAAGTGCATCTCTCAATCCCTCTCTATGCACTGCCAAGGATCGAACGGACCGTACTAAAAGTGCATCTCTCAACCTCTCTATGCACTACCGAGGATCGAACGACCCGTACCAAAAGTGCATCTCTCAATCCACCGTGGCGTACAACCCGCTCCTATAAGAGTGGGGGAGTCACACTTCGCTCGCGGAATGTAAATTGCGAAGCGGTCACATGCACATACATTATTTCTTCTTAAAAGAGAATACTTTTCCGTGAACAATTTCTTATAAGTTTTTCTCAAATTTCATAAATTCGGGGACATAAGCAACATGTAACATTAATTCATTACGCATATAGTTCATATCAATTAAAACACAAGGCATTATGTGGGCCTAACTACCCAGACATAATAGCAATAGTCGCTACATACGGACTCTCGTCACTTTGTACGTACGTAGCCCCCACAAATTATCACATATAGCATTTAAATTACCTAGGGGGAGAATTCCCCCTTACAAGGTTAGAAAGGAGACTCACCTTGTGTCAAATCTACCCCTCGGACCAAGGATGCGTCCGAACTCCGAACTCTACACCCGAGGACTCGCAACTTGATAGTAGCTAGGCTGTGGTGTGCTCTCCCCAAGCTCACAAGACTCTAATGGAGGAGGAAAATGAATGAATGGGGTGAAATACCGAGTTTCAAAGAATATATACTGCCTGGCCTATAGGGATTCCGCACCTGCGGCTCAGGGACCGCACCTGCGAGCTGGGGCTCGCACCTGCGGAACTGGACGGGAAGGGCTGGGCTCGCACCTGCGGAGGGATGGCCGCACCAGCGGTTCCGCTCCTGCAGACCTTTTGTCCGCACCTGCGAGAAAGGGGGACCTCGCCTGGGGTTGCACCTCCGGTGCTTGGGACTGCAAGAGCGGTCCCGCACCTGCGACTGGGCAACTGCACCTACAGTCACACCAGATCAGGTGCACCAGCAGCTATTTTAGCTGGTTTTTTATCCCCGTTGGGTGCCCAGGAGGCCCCTGGGCCCACCCGAGCCCTCGTTCAAATATACCAAAAAGTCCCAAATCATAATACAGACTCGCTCGAGCCTTCAAACACCCAAAACAACGCTAAAACTCAAAATCACACCTCAAAACCCCAAGAACCAAACTTAGGAACTTTAAGTTTTCTAGACTTCGCTAACAACGCGCCGAACCGACCTATACTACTCGGAATGACACCAAATTTTGCAGGCAAGTCATAAATGACATAACGGAACTATTCCTGGTCTTGAATTCATCGGACCTCTATAACACAAAAACACGTCCAAAACCACAATAGGAACTTAAGGAACTTCTTATTTCAATATTGGGCGCCGAAACGCTCCCGGGTCATCAGAAACCCATTCCGAACATACGCCCAGGTCCAAAATCATCACACGAAGCTACCGGAACCGACGAAACTTGATTCTGAGGTCGTTTACCCACAATGTTGATCGAAGTCAAACCTGGCCTTAAAGGCCAACCTTAAGGAACCAATTGTTCCTATAGCACTCTAAACACCTCCGAATCCCGGACCACTAGTCCTCGCAAGTCATAAATCATAAAAAGCCTCTATGGGAAGTTTCATTTAGGGGAACGGGGTCCGATAACGCAAAATGATCGGTCGGGTCGTTACAATCTCCACCTCTTAAACAAACGTTCGTCCATGAACGGGTCTAGAATCATACCTGAAGTGCTGAATATGTGTGGATATCTGCTCCGTATGTCCTCCTCAGACTCCCAGGTCGCCTCCTCAACGGGATGGCCCTTCCACTAAACCTTTATGGCAGAAAATCTCTTGGACCTCAATTAGCGGTCCTGTCTATCAATAATAGCAACTGGCTCTTCCTCGTAGCCCAACCTCTCATCCAACTGAATAGTGTTAAAATCAACCGCTTGAGAGAAGTCGGCGTGGTACCTCCGGAGCATGGATACATGAAAAACTGGATGAACTCTTGATAAACTGGGAGGCAAGGCCAGCTCATAAGGAACCTCCCCAACTCACCTCAACACCTCGAATGGACCTATTAACCTCGGGCTCAACTTTCCCTCCTTCCCAAACCTCATAATACCTTTCATAGGCGAGACTTTTAACAGGACCCTATCTCCTCCATAAATGATACCTCACACACCCTCTGATCCGTGTAACTCTTCTGTCTGGACTATGCTGTACGAAGCCTCTCCTGAATCAACTTCACTTTCTCCAAGGCATCCCTCACCAGGTCGGTGCCATATAACTTAGCCTCGCCAGGCTCAAACCACCCGATAGGAGAATGACATCGCCGACCATACAGAGCCTCAAATGGTGTCATCTCAATGCTGGACTGATAACTATTATTGTAAGCAAACTCAGCCAAAGGCAAGAACTGGTCCCACTGACCTCCGAAGTCAATCACACATTCCCTGAGCATGTCCTCCAATATCTGAACTGTACGCTCCGATTGACCATCAGTCTGAGGGTGAAATGCTGTGCTGAGGTCTATCTGGGTGCTCATCTCACTATGCAATGCTCTCCAGAAGTGCGAGGTGAACTGAGGACCTCGATCTGATACAATGGACACCGACACACCATGCAACTGGACTATCTCCAGAATGTAGATCTGGGCCAACCTCTCAGAAGTATATGTAGTAGCTACTGGAATGAAGTGCGCCGATTTGGTCAATCTATCCACAATGACAAAAACCGCGTCCACCTTCCGCAAAGCCCGAGGCAACCCAACCACGAAGTCCATAGCGATGCACTCCCATTTCTACTCAAGAATGGGCATCTGCTGAAGTAGGCCTCCAGGCCTCTGGTGCTCATACTTCACCTGCTGGCAATTAAGACACCTAGTCACATACTCCACAATTTCCTTCTTCATCCGCCTCCACCAGAAATGCTGCTTCAAGTCACGACACATCTTCGTAGCACCAGGATGAATAGAATATAGAGAGCTTTGTGCCTCCTCTAGAATCCTCTCCCTTAGGCCATCAAAATTAGGAACACATAAGCGGCCCCGAAGTCTCAGAACACCATCCTCGCCAATAGTAGCCTCCTTGTCCCTACCCTGAACCACTGTCTCCCGAAGCTCTGCTACATACGGATCATAGAACTGCTGGGCCTTAATCTCCCCCAATAATGAAGACTTAGCAACCACATGTGCTAAGACTCGGCGAGGCTCCGAAAGGTCTAACCTCACTAGGCGATTGGCGAAGGACTGAATTTCCAAGGCTAGAGGTCTCTCCTCTGCTGCAATATAAGCCAAGCTACCCATACTCTCCGCCTTCCTACATAAAGCATCTGCTACCACATTTGCCTTGCCCAGGTGATAAAGAATGGTGATATCATAATATTTCAACAACTCAAGCCATCTGCGCTGCCTCAAATTAAGATCCTTCTGCTTGAACAAGTGTTGCAAGCTACAGTGGTCTGTATAAACCTCACAGGACACTCCATACAAGTAGTGCCTCCAAATCTTAAGAGCGTGAACAATCGCCGCCAACTCCAAATCATGCACAGGGTAATTCTTCTCATGAACCTTCAGCTGGCGCGAAGCATAAACAATAACTCTCCCCTCCTGCATCAATACACACCCCAAGCCAACACGTGAAGCGTTGGAATATACTGTGTACATCCCAGAACTGGAAGGCAATACTAGAACTGGTGCTGAGGTCAATGCTATCTTGAGCTTCTGAAAGCTCGCCTCACACTCGTCAGACCATCGAAATGGGGCATTCTTCTGGGTCAATCTAGTCAATGGAGTTGCAATAGAAGAGAAACCCTCCACAAATTGGCGATAATAGCCTTATAGGCCCAAAAAGCTCCTGATATGTGTAGCTGAAGCAGGACGCGACCAACTATGAACTGCCTCGATCTTCTGAGGATCAACCTTGATACCCTCTCCGGATACCACATGCCCCAAAAATGCCACATAATCCAACCAAAACTCACACTTGGAGAACTTAGCATATAACTTCTGTTCTCGCAAGGTCTGGAGCACAACTCTTAAATGCTGCTCGTGCTCCCCCAAGCCACGTGAGTAAATCAAAATGTCATCAACGAAGACAATGAAAAAGGAATCAATATACGTCCTGAACACCCTATTCATCAAGTCCATGAATGCTGCTGGGGCCTTAGTCAAGCTAAAGGACATCACCAGGAACTCATAATGGCCATATCTCGTACGAAAAGCAGTCTTCGGAACATCTGACCCGAATCCTCAACTGATGATACCCCGATCACAAATCACTCTTAGAAAACACATGATCACCCTGCAACGGGTCAAACAAATCATCGACGTGCGGCAAGGGATACTTGTTCTTAATGGTAACCTTGTTCAACTGGCGGTAATCAATACACATCCGCATATATCCATACTTCTTCTTCAAAAATAAAACTGGAGCACCCCACGGCGATACACTCGGTTTGATGTACCCATTAGCTAACAACTCCTCAAGCTGCTCCTTCAACTCCTTCAACTCTTTCGGAGCCATACGGTACAGAGGAATGGATATAGGCTGGGTTTCTGGAGCTAAATCAATGCAGAAATCAATATCACGGTCCGGAGGCATGCCTTGAAGATCCGAAGGAAATACATCCGCAAACTTTCGAACCACTAGAACTGAATCAATCATTGGAGACTAGGCGGTGGTGTCCCGCACATAAGAAAAATAGGCTAGACAACCCTTCTCGACCATATGTCGAGCCTTCAAGAATGAAATAACCCAGCTGGCTGCACTAACTGAAGAACCCCTCCATTCCAGCCTAGGAGACTCGGGCATGGCTAAAGTAACTCTCTTGGCATGGAAATCAAGCACGACATGATAAGGAGATAGACAATCCATGCCTAGAATAACCTCAAAATCAACCATGTCGAGCAATAAATGGTCCGCTCGAATCTCGAACCCATAAAATGAAATCACACAGGACCGGAAAATCCGGTCCACAACCACAAAATCGCCCACAGGAGTAGACACATAAATAGGTGAACCCAAGGACTCACGAGGGACATCCAGAAAATGAGCAAATAAGTCCGAAACATAGGAATAAGTGGATCCTGGATCAAATAACACCGATGCCTCTCTACCACATACTGAAATAGTACCTGTGATCACGACGTCTGAGGCCACTGCATCTGATCTGGCCGAAATGTCATAGAATCTGGCTGGAGTATCGGAAGACTGGGCTCCACCAAAGTGAACAGGAGCTGCCGGACCTCCCCCCGACTGGCCTCCACCTCTAGGACAACCCCTGCCGACCTATCCTCCACCTCTAGGTGGCCGGACTGCTGGTGCCAGACCCATCGGCTGATAGCCCTACTGTACGGCCTTGCCGCGATACCTGGGACACTGCCTCCTCAAATGACCTGGCTCTCCACACTCATAACAACTCCCAGGTGGCATAGTCTGCTGCCCCGAAGAAGATCCCTGAATAGCCAGAGGGCGATGAGAGCCCTCAGGCATAGTACTGAAATAAGGATCAGAGGATCTCGGATGATTGGGATAACCACTGTGTTAACTCTAAATGGTTGGAGGATGGTAGGAATTCTCTGGCATGGCGCTGAAATGAGGTCTCACTGGAACACCTCGGAGAGGTGGTGGAGGTGCTGAATATAAAGGCCTGCTGGGCTGACCACTGCTATACTGACCCCTGCCCCTAGCTGGGGCGCCTCTGAAATCTCCAGAAAATCTGGCCGTCTTATCCTACTGCCCCTACTCCCTGCTCCTCGACCGATAACCCTCGATCCTGCGAGAAATCTCCACTACGAGCTGATAAGTGGTACCCATCTCCACCTCTCGAGCCATGGTGGATCTACTACCTGGATGCAACCCTGCTACAAACCTCCGCACTCTCTTAGAATTGGTGGGTAATATCATAAGTGCATGGCGTGAAAGCTCTAAAAATCTGGCCTCATAATCTGTCACGGACATCTGCCCCTGCTCTAACCGCTCAAACTGACCCCGCAGCTCTTCCCTCTCAGAGGGTGGAATATATCTGTCCAAGAACATCTGTGTGAACTGCTCCCAAGTGACAGTAGGAGAATCTGCTGGCCTGCTGAGAATATAAGACTGCCACCACCTGCGAGCTCGTCCCTCTAACTGGAATGTGGTGAAATCCACTCTATGGGACGCTAGGATCCCCATGTTGTGCAGTCTATCTCTGCACCTATCAGTGAAGTCCTGGGCATCCTCACCTTGCTCACCCCCAAAGATTGGAGGGCGCAATCGAGTCCATCTGTCCAACATCTTCTGCTAATTGCCATCCGCAGCTGGTCGGGGCTCCGGTGCTGCTACTACAGGCTGGATACCACCCATGAGCAGTGTACTCGGGGTGTGATGTAATGCTGATATCAGTCTTACGGCTTGGGCAGTAGGGGTCTGGGCTCCCCCTCCCGCTTGAGAAGTGGCAGGATCTGCTGGAAATAAACAGCCTGGGACATAGTGTCCATGAATCTCATCATATGGCCCATGACTGCCTGGAAGCGTGGCGCCGTCATAAAGTCTACTGGTGTAGGATCTGCTGGAGGCACCTCATCCTACTCCTCTATAATAGGGTCCTCTGTTGGGGGGATCGGAATAGCTCTAGGACGCCCTCGTACCCTACCACGGGCCCGTGCCCTCCCCCGACCTCTGCCAGCAGGGTAGCGGCCCTTCCTGGGTCTGGAACATCAGATGCGTGCGTCCTCACCATCTGTAAGAGAATAGAAGAATGAATTTAATAAATCATCGACTGCACGATAGAATAAGAACAAAGAGAGGTTTCCTAACACCCTATAGCCTCCTGAAGATAAGTAAAGATGTCTCCGTACGGATCCGCAAGACTCTACTGGATTTGCCCGTGACTCGTAAGACTTACGTGAACCTAGTGCTCTGATACCATGTTTTCACGACCCAAAATCCAATACGGGTCGTGATGGCGCCCAACACCGGAGTCAGGCAAGCCAACAATTGTTTACTAGTGGGATTATCCTTATTTAACATACCAACCCCACATATTCCCAAAGTTTTAAGCTTAGATCACTTAAATAAAAGCGGAAACATTAATCAACTTAAGTAAATACAGCCACAATGATCATGATCCAATATATACAGTCCCAAAATAAAGAGTCTACTATGTGCGTGCTAGGAACTAGTGTCACAAGTCAACATGCGAACTAGTAGAATATACAAAAGATAATACAAACTGTAGTGCTATGTGAGAGAAGTAGACAGAAATAAACAAAAGATAACTCCATGGCACTGCTGAGAGTCGTCAAGGGATGCAGCTCACCGTGGAGTCAGGTCCAGAATATATGTCAAGCTCCGGTCGGATAACCAGAAGCACCAGCCTCAGAACCTGTACAAATTAAGTACAGAAGTGCAGCATGAGTACATAAATATATATGTACCCAGTGAGTATCCCACCTAACCTAGAAGAGGTAGTGACGAGAGGTCGACATGACACTCATTAAGGTCCAACAGTATAATTTAACAGAATGTAATGGAAACAGTAGGCATGTAAAGACAGTGAAGCAAGAAGTATATATGTAAGGTACTGAAATCCAGGAAGAATACTGGGAAAAAATAAAACAATTTCCACTTCACTTTTTCCCCAAATACCTGTCAGATCAATATCCATGAAATTAGTAACAAATAAATCATACGCATGCAGGGTAAGGACAACCAGCCAGATTCATAGGATAGTCATACCCGTGCACTGCCGAGGATCGAACGTCCCATACCAAAAGTGCACCTCTCCACGAAGTACTCACATCTATGCACTGCCGAGGATTGAATGGCCTGTACCAAAAGTGCATCTCTCGACCTCTCTATGCACTGCCGAGGATCAAATGACCTGTACCAAAAGTGCATCTCTCAATCCCTCTCTATGCACTACCGAGGATCGAACGACCCGTACCAAAAGTGCATCTCCCAATCCCTCTCTATGCACTACCGAGGATCGAACGACCCGTACCAAAAGTGCATCTCTCAGCCTCTCTATGCACTGCCGAGGATCGAATGGCCCGTACCAAAATTGCATCTCTCAATCCGCCGTGGCGTACGACCCGTTCCCATAAGAGTGGGAGAAATCACGCTCCGCTCGCGGAATGTAAATTGTAAAGCGGTCACATGCACATACATTATTTATTTTTAAAAGAGAATACTTTTTTGTGAACAATTTCTTACATGTTTTTCTCAAATTTCATAACTTTGGGGACATAAGCAACATGTAACGTTAATTCATTACACATATAGTTCATATCAAGTAAAACACGAGGCATGATGTGGGCCTAACTACCCAGACATAATAGCAATAGTCGCTACGTACGGACTCTCGTCACTTTGTACGTACGTAGCCCCCACAAATTATCACATATAGCATTTAAATCACCTAGGAGGACAATTCCCCCTTACAAGGTGAGAAAGGAGACTCACCTCGTGTCGAATCTACCCCTCGGATCAAGGATGCACCCGAACTCCGAACTCTACACCCGAGGACTCGTAACTTGACAGTAGCTAGGCTGTGGTGTGCTCTCCCCAAGCTCACAAGACTCTAATGGACGAGGAAAATGAATGAATGTGGTGAAATCCCGAGTTTTAAAGAATATATACTGCCTGGCCTACAAGGATTTCGCACCTGCGGTCTCGCACCTTGCGAATTTGGACGGGAAGGACTGGGTTCGCACCTGCGGAGGGATGGCCGCACCATCGGTTCCGCTCCTGCGGACCTTTTGTCCGCACCTGCGAGAAAGGGGGACCTCGCCTGGGGTCGCACCTGTGATGCTTGGGACCGCAGGAGCAGTCCCACACTTGCGACTGGGAAACCGCACTTGCGGTCACACCAGATCAGGTGCACCAACATCTATTTTAGCTGGTTTTTTAGCCCCGTTGGGTGCCCGGAGGCCCCTGGACCCACCCGAGCCCTCGTCCAAATATACCAACAAGTCCCAAATCATAATACGGACTCGCTCGAGCCTTCTGAACACCCAAAACAATGCTAAAACTCAAAATCACACCTCAAAACCCCAAGAACCAAACTTAGGAACTTTAAGTTTTCTAGACTTCGCTAACAACGCGCCGAACCGACCTATACTACTCAGAATGACACCAAATTTTGCAGGCAAGTCATAAATGACATAACAGAACTATTCTCAGTCTCGAAATTCTGTTCGGACCTCGATAACAGAAAAACACGTCCAAAACCACAATAGGAACTTAAGTTACTTCTTATTTCAATATTGGGTGCCGAAACGCTCCCGGGTCATCAGAAACCTATTTCGAACATACTCCCAGGTCAAAAATCATCACACGAAGCTACCGGAACCGACGAAACTCGATTCCGAGGTCCCTTACCCAAAATGATGAGCGAAGTCAAACTTGGTCTTAAAGGCCAACCTTAAGGAACCAATTGTTCCTGTAGCACTCTAAACACCAGGGAATCCCGGACCACCAGTCCCCGCAAGTCATAAATCATAAAAAGCCTCTATGGGAAGTTTCATTTAGGGGAGTGGGGTCCAATAACGCAAAACGACCGGTCGGGTCGTTACAGGCATAATCCTTGAAGTGGAAAAAGAGTTACAACTCTTCAACGGGGCTAATCCAGGAATTTGGACCCTATTTACTGACGGCTCTTCTAACATAAAATGAGCCGACTTGGGAATTATTTTAATATCACTTGCGGGTGAAAAGATACGACAAGCCATTAAATTTTATCCCATAACTAACAATGAAGCAGAGTACGAAGCTGTCATTGCAAGGCTTGACTTGGCACGAGAACTCTCTATTGAACAAATCGTGATCAAAAGTGACTCTCAACTAGTGGTATACCAGACGCAGGGGACTTATACCGCAAGAGAGGTTCGGATGTAACAATATCTAGAAAAGGAACGAGACCTAGCAAGGCAATTCCAGTCATGGAAAGTTACGCAAATACCCAGAGAGGAAAATGCAGAAGTGGATGCATTAGCTAACCTCGCAGCAGTTCTCGACGTAACAAATGAAGACAATGCAATAGTCATACACCTATTTCATTCAGCAATCGACCAGGACAAAAATGAGGTAACATTTAACAATTTAACCTGGGATTGGAGAAACGAAATTGTAAACCTTTTGCAGTACGGCACCGTGCCTGAAGATAGAAAAGCAGCTCAAGCTCTTCGCCGAAAAGCTGTGCGGTACTGCCTAGTTCGTGAAACTTTATACCGTAAAATGTTTGGAGGTTCCCTAGCAAAGTGCCTTGGACCCAATCAAACAGAGTACGTGATGAAGGAAGTACACGAAGGACACTGCGGAAACCATGCAGGAGCAAGATCCTTAGTCAAAACCCTAATCAGAGCAGGGTACTATTGTCCTAAAATATAGGAAGATGCTGAGAGCTTCGTAGCTAAATGCGACAAATGTCAGCGATATGCCAACAATATGCACCGGCCAGCAGAATTACTTCACCCAGTGGTGTCACCATGGCTATTCATGAAATGGGGCATGGATATAGTGGGACCCCTTCCCCCAGCTAAAGTAAAGGTACGGTTCTTACTCGTATTAACTGATTATTTCACAAAATGGGTGGAGGCAGACACTTTTAAACAGGTGCGAGAGAAAGAAGTGAAAAGCTTCATATGGCGACACATAATATGCCGCTTTGGAATACCAAAGGAGATCGTATGTGACAATGGCCCACAATTAATAGGCTCATAAATCACAGAATTCTTTGCAAGCTGGCAAATCAAGAGTATCACTTCATCACCATATCACCCCGTGGCTAATGGTCAAGCCGAGTCAACAAACAAAGTCATTGTCAACAACTAAAAGAAACAGTTGGAAAAAGCCAAGGGAAACTGGCCTGACGAGCTACCGGCAATATTATGGGCTTACAGAACTATTGCAAAAGTAGCCACGGGAGAAACTCCATTCGCGCTTGTCTATGGTTCAAAAGCATTAATACCAGTGGAAATTGGCGAACAAAGCACGAGATTCACAACGGCAACGGAAGAAACAAACAATGACGAGTTAAGGATAAATCTGGATTTGCTCGAGCAAAGAAGAGAAGCTGCATTAATACGTATGGCAGCTCAAAAACAAATTATAGAGCGATATTGCAACAAAAAAGATCACCTCAGATATTTCAAAATTGGGGACTTCGTTCTTAAAGAAGTCTTCCAATCAACAAAGGAAGCTGGTGTAGGAAAGCTAAATCCAAACTGGGAAGGACCCCAGAAAGTCCGTGGCATTGCTGGAAAAGGCGCTTACGAGCTGGAAACTGTGGACGGCAGAATCTTACCAACCAGTTGGAATGTTGTTCATTTGAAGAAGTATTACTTCTGAAGTAAAGGGAATACCTACGGTCAGGTATCAATACGTTTGATTTTACTTTTGTATAGTTAAATTTATACTTACCATTTTAGATTATAGGCAAAAATCTAACCCATCACCAGATGATGATATTAGACCTGCATAGACACGAGGAAGTAATTGAATTCCTAGTCTAGGATTACAACTTTCTGATGGATGTTTTTAAAGGATTACGCAATCATCATCTAAACTATATACCTTCGAGTCCCGTATGTTTTTCCTTTTCAGGAAAAGGACCACAAGGAAGGAATAGTCAAGTGCTCAAGATTTCATTCTTCAAAGCTCAAACACTTGGGGGACTATACAGTATGAAAGGCAATGAAGAAGCAAAAAAGACTATCAAAAAGTCAAAGCTCAAGCCTGAAGATCCATCTTCCCAACAAGTTAAGTACTATGAGCAAAATCAAAGAGCCAAAGATACAAAACACAAAGCCTGATTCAAAAACCTTCAAAAAAACATATTCGTAAATGTAAACGAATGTTTAGGTTAAGAGCAGAATATTAGATACGGATAAAAATGCACATCCTTGTACTTAGTCAAAAACTGTTGTAAATAAAAATAGTTACGGATGAGAAAAGCATTATCCTTGTATTTATTCAAAAACTATTGTAAACAAAAACAGTTACGGGTAAAAATTCATACCCGTATATTTATTCAAAACACTGTTATAAATGAAAATAGTTATACCCTTGTATTAATTCGAAAAAGCTGTTACAAAAGAAAAACAGTTACGAGTACAAGCTTATACCAAATCTGTTGTAAGAAAAACAGTTGCAAAGGAGTTATGGACGATACACAAACACATGTAAAATGTTGTGAAAGTTCGAAAAAATACAAAGACTTTCTTAAAAACATTGTCAAAGAAAAACATGTGAAATTCCTATCTCTCTTTTGTACATTTACACCATTATGAAATTGAGATGTCTTCTTCATTAAGTGTCGATCAAAAAAGGGCCCTCTTTTGTAATCGTGCCTATTATGAAAAGGTACAAAAAATCTAAGCATTTTTTCAAATGCAAAGTCAAAAACTCAGAGGTAAACCAAAAACCTCAAAAAGAAAGCATGCAAAGATTTAAGAGTGAAAAAAAAAACTCAAAGGAATCGAAAGTCATGCTGATATTACTATTAATATATAGTGGCAAAAAACTAAGTATTAACTTAGTCTAAGCCTAATTTGTTTATACAAAAGTTGCCCTTAAGTTGTCAGTTGGGGACTTACAAAGGGCCAAACTTTACCCTCAATGGGACCGGGGGTAACCACCAATTGTTGCAAATAAAAAAAAAGAGAAGAACCAAGTTCCTTACACTTTTTCATTAGATTGGGGGTTGTCTTCACTGGTAGGAGGAGCGGCTTGAGATGGAGAGACACGAGCAGCAGGGACCTCAGCTTCAGGTGAAGAGAAATTCTGACTTTGCTGATACTTCTCAATCGTCTCTCTGGTTTTAGCAATTTCGGCTTCCAAGTCAAAACCCTCTTGGCCCATTTCCGTCAATGTGTCAAGACAGGCATTCAAATAAGCCCAGCTAACATAAAAAACTGCTTTGTCTTCAAGAGCCTCGTAGTCTTTCTCCCATTGTTCAGCTTCAACTCTTAGCTTATCTCTTTCAGCCACGGCAGCATCATGAGAGGCCTGTAAAGGAGCGATGGATCTTTCCAGAAACTAGACCTTCTATGAAGAGTTACAGAGGTCTTCTTGGGTTTGGGTGAGCAATTGAACAAGTTCTCCAGAGTACACCTCCTTCTGGTCCAACAAAGCCTTCAGGCTCCTAATCTCCTCTGTGGCACGGGAAAGATGCTCCGCAAATGAAGACTCTAAGAAACTTTTGTCCTTACCTTCCTGGTTCAAAGACGCCTTCTCAACGGCCAGTTCTGCTGCCATAACCCTAACTTGCCGCTCCAAGGTACACTTTTCCTCCTCCATTGCCTCCATGTCAAGCTGTAAACTCTCGTAGTGCTCCTTCCAATTATCAGTCTCAATATGGTAGTCATTTGTTGCTTGCTCCGTTTGAATAATTCTATTCATTAGGTCTGTGCCTATAAGGTTGATCTACATAAAATGATAAATTAGATACGGTAAGAATATATATAAGTACATATGGAGGAAAAGCAAGTTTTACCTTTAAGGACGAGTGCACAATCTCGTTCATCCAAGTCAGGGAGCTGTGGCTTTCCAGCTTAGACTTCTCAGTCGAACCTATCAATGGCTTTAACCATACATCATCCTGGCCCAAATTTTTCAAGAGGCTGCCCCCCGCAGGAACCTCTATTGTAACTTGCTTCATCACCCCCTGCTGGAAGACCCTACTTCAACAGCAAAAGGCACGGAAGCGGGGTCAGGCGAAGGATCCACAAACGGAGTAGGTTGAGGAGCAGCAACGGGAGCAAGAATGACAATGGGTGCAGAGGCATCAACGGGAGAAATAAACGAAAGTTTCTTAGCCGCAGGAGGAGAGAAAATAGCAAGAGGAGCTTCATCAGAGATGGTACAGGAGGATCAACAACGGGTGCAAATTCATCATTAGAGACCACCCTCCTCCTACGTAACCTATGGACCATCAAACCCTCCTCTTCCTCTTCCTCCTCTAAGGTCCTGGACCCACTTTCTTTTCTTTTCGACGAGGAGGAACCATCAATGATCTCCTGGGCCTTAGCCAGAGACAGCCTTGAAGCGGACACAACCGCAGCAGAAACTCCACGAGCAGGAAACCCTACCAAATAAAAGGGGTCATATAAAGCTAAAAAATATAAGAAGTAAAAAAAAACTTCACTTACTGTGGGTCTTCACCTTCCAACCAAACCTCAAAGAGAGGTACTTCCACGAACGTTCTTCTAAAGGAGCGATTGACAAGAGTTTTTCTACCTAATCACGAAAATCGGAGAAATTCTCGACGGTTCCCATGGTTGCTGCAAAAGAAGAAGAAACAGTCACTGTACTAAAAGTTCATCAAAAGTGAAGAAAAGGAAAGTGAGCAAAACTGTACTCACGTGGAAAGTTCCACTTCTCAGGGAAGGGGAGATTTTCTTCACCTACTAAACCTGCAGTAGGGACAGCAACATACCGAACATACCACCATCTATCTTTGTCATCGTCTGGAGTAACTAACACCCTTTTAATCCTAGCTGCGAGAGTAAACACTCCTTGGCGGAACAACATCGGAGAATATAGGTGAATAAGATGATGAAAATTAAAGGGTACGAAAGCTAAATTGGCCAAATACTTAAGGCACGCGACTACTTGCCAAATAAGAGGACCGACTTGTCCCAGACAAACTTTGAAGAATCGACAAAACTCGATGATAACAGGGTCGACGGGAGGCTTGAATCCTAATGTGAAGGGATAAGTATAGACATAAGAATATCCAGTCTTGTAAGAGGTTATTCTTTGGTTATCGTTAGGAACAACAATAGGAAAATCAGGTTTCCAATAACAATCCCTGCGTACAAGATACACTAAGCCCTCTGTTATTTGGGTAGGATAAAGGTCAGCACTGTCATGTGATGACATTGAAGAAAGTTTCTCACTCATTGGTGTTGATGGTGCTGCTGGGTCTGCTGGTACTGATGGATCTGTCTCCATCAGCAGGTCAAATGGAAGATCACCAACCTTTGAGGGTATGGAGGAGGAGGCCTTGGGATTGGTGCCTTAGCCTTTGGCACTACCGGTTCCAGTGTGTCTACAATGTGCTCCCTAGACAGGTTCACTTCCTCTTGAGTCTCCTCCACATTGTCATCAATATCAATTCTCACTTTGTCATTTGCTTGCACCACATTGTTTAGAATCTCATCTTCTTGTATCACTTGCTCATCATCCACAATATTTCTTTGACTTGAGGTGGTTGCATCCCCACCTTTTCCAGTCCTTATAGTCACGTTCATGGCATGTCCCGTGTTGTTCACACACTTTGGGCTCACCACCGTGTCACTTGGTAGTGCCCCCTTAGGACGAGTGTTCAAAGCTTGCAATATTTGACCCAATTGAACTTCCAAATTGCAAATTAAAGTGTTGTGAGAGGCTAGTTGAGCATCGGAGTCGGCATTCTTCTCAATAATTTTTTTGAACATGTTCTCGATTCACCCCATCTTATTGTTGGGAGAGCTTGGACCATGGGAAGGATAAGGAGGCGGGTTGCTCGGTTGTTGGTATATCAGAGGCCTTTAAAACACGATTCCCGATTGTCGCGCCCCTTTTTCTCGCAAAATCGGGTTTCGATGTGTGATAACTCTTTTAAGGAAGTATTAAAAGAGGGGAGTCGCCACCTAAAAGTTTTAAGGTGCGTTAGGGCACCTTTTTACGAATGATCGCGTAAGGGCTCAAAATTACCTCGAAGAGAAGGTGTTAGGCACTCTTCCAGGTCCACAAATGTGGGTCCCGACCGAACTCGAATTATATGAATAAGTCAGACAAACAAAGACAAAGAGAGCAAGAAATTTTGGAAATCTTATTATCAAAAGACTTTGAATAAATACAAACACTTGATTCAAAGAAAGGATGGGGGTCCTATATTTTTTTGCCTAAAGGATCACACAGTGCAACATACATAATACTTCGTAACTCCCTCGAGATGGGGTGTTACTCGTATTATTCAGAAGGCAAAGACTTTCATCTCCTGCTAGCCAATTACTATCTTTAGGTTTTTACCTAAAGCGCACTAGTTGATTCTAAATCGTGCCTTATGTGTGCAATACCCGTCCCACGCCTATGGTCCAAGAGGCATTTGGACCTTTATCTTGGGTGGTTCTAGACTTAACTTAGACTGCTCAAAATGTTAAAACTAGGCGACAAATCAAAACAAATAGGACTGCAATTAAATCCACTTAAAGGCTCACATTAGCCTCCGCAGTTACACAAACAAATGCACGCGAGCAGATTTTACATATTAGGCAGTTGACAAATTTCAGAATTAAGACGAAATAGAGTCCTTAAATCTTATAGTCATGGCTTCTATATGATTCTGAATTTTAAACATACAGGCACTATTGTTTTCTTAGGACAACAAATTTGCAGATCGTAAGTATTACAAATCCTATAGGCATAATCTCTAAATTGTTTGCGCAATAAGAAAGTGAAATAGTTTGATAATTCAAAATTGCCAGCATTTGAGTTTATCATCATACTTTCTAGGCGAGCAACAAGATCCTATAGGTAGGATTTCTAAGAATTGGCAATTGAAACTGGTTCTATATTCTTTCATTCCTATAG
>ML438284.1:26800-68666 GCA_005239525.1 Nicotiana knightiana | reverse complement strand
TGTTGTTCAAACAACTACCTAAATATGCACTCTCTCTCAAGTAGATACATAATAAATAGGAATAGCTAATTGAGGGCTCTTTCAATCAACTACAATAAGAACGTAGTTGAACAATTAGAGATTAATCAACCAATATATATTAATATCACAACAAATTCATCCCCAACGGGTTATACCAAAACCCTAGACTAAAGAATTTAGCTACTCATGTTTATAAGAATCAAAACTAATATAGATTGCATAATTGAAATATAAAGTAATGAATACAAGAATTAGAAATCAATGTTTTTTTTTGCACTTCAATGGTTTTCTCTCCTCAAAATCCTTCGTATGCCTTCCAATCCTCAATTTAATTGTGTTTTAGGAGTCTATTTATATGTTTAGGGAGAATCCTAAACATGTGGGAGACTTCTATTTCAACGGGAAACACTTAAACTCGTCAAAAATCGGAATTGGCTGAACCTGGGACCTGGCGTTTGGAGGGTAACGCCTGGATAACGCCAGGCTAGGGCTGGCTTTAGAAGGCTAACGCCTGCCTAACGCTAAGGCCATCCTGGCTTTAGGAGGCAAACGCCTGCCTAACGCCAGGGCCATCCTGGCTTTAGGAGGCAAACGCCTGGGTAAGGCCAGGGTGTTCCCTCGTCGCCTCTTAAGCGTATTTTCGACGTATTTGCATCCATTTAGCTCGGTTTCCATCTCCAATTCACCTACACATGAAATAAAATCCATTAAGCACATAAAAATGTATTTTTATCATTAATGCGCATAAAATGTATGGCATATAACATGTTAAACTATGAATTCTAGTCTCGCATCAAGTTCCCAGATGAGCAAATTTTTTCCATTGCAGCGATCTCCGATAAATCGCCATGGTATGCTGACATAGCCAAATTTTTGGCCAGTGGGTTGCTACCCCATGACTTGTCCTCTAACCATAAGAGGAAGCTGCAAAGTTAGGTAAATAACTACTTCTAGAATGACCCCTTTTTATTTAAATTGTGTGCAAATGGCATGATTTGGAGATGCGTATAGGAAGGGGAAATGGAACGCATACTATCCCACTGTCATGATGGAGCAACTCGAGGACACTATGGAGGAAATAGGACAACAACAAAGGTCATGAAAGATAGTTTCTATTGTTCGTCCTTGTACAAGGACGCAAGAGCTTACGTCGCTACATGTGACAAGTGCCACTAGATAGGTACCATTAGTAAGAGGGAAGAGATGCCCTTGAATTCCATTCTAGTATGTGAAGTCTTCAATGTCTGGGGCATCGATTTTATGGGTCCCTTCCCATCGTCCCATTCCTATGAGTATATCCTACGACTATGTCTCCATATGGGTTGAGGCTATCCTACTAGGACAAATGATGCTCGGGTTGTGTGTGAATTCCTATGGAAGAACATCTTTAGTCGCTCCCCGAGTCATCATCAGTGACAATGGGTCACATTTTGTCAATAAATAGTTTTCCATAGTGTTGTCTAAATATGGGATGATTCATAAAACAAGAACCATATACCATCCTCAAACGAGTGGGCAAGTGGAATTAGCTAACCGTGAACTCAAAATAGTTCTAGAAAAAATAGTTAGTGCTTCCAAAAAAGATTGGTCACTAAAGTTAGATGAAGCTCTATGGGTGTATAGAACAACGTTCAAAATAACCATAAGAACTTCACCCTTAAAGTTGGTATATGGAAAGTCATGTCACTTACATGTGAAGATAGAGCATAAGGCTTATTGGGCAATTAAATTGCTTAATCTTGATCTTTGTCTTGCAGGTGAACATAGAATATCATAGATGAATAAGATGGAGCAATTCGGATTGGACGCGTATGAAAATAAGTGAATTTTCAAGGAAAAGACAAAGAAATAGAATGACCATCTGATTAAACCAAAAGAATTTCATGAAGGGGAAAAGGTCTTGATATACAATAGTAGACTCATATTGTTCCCCGAAAAGTTCAAGTCAAGATGGACGGGACCGTATGTGGTGAAACATGTATCCCCATATGGGGCGATTGAGGTCCAAAATATGGAAGTAACAGAGAGTTTCAAGGTGAACGGGCACATGTTAAAACTGTATCTTGTTGGAGGATTTTCTAGGTTATCCTCGAGCATCATAATCAGTTGAGTGTGCCAGGCTGATTCAAGCTGACGACTATAACTTAGAACATTCTCTAACCTTTATACTAGTTTGATTTTTTTTAGTTTAGGCTAGGTAAATTAGTGTATAGTGTGAATTTGGTGGTTACAGGGATGTATAGGTTGTGGAATGGTAGATTTGAGGTCTTCGATGGCATTTTATCCACGTATAGGTTCACTGCAGTACACCTGAAGGGCTTCACCACGCATTTGAACACGCATAAATCGGCATTTGCGTGTCTAGACATGCACGGCCGCGTAGAAGGGAGCCTAAGCGCGCACATAAGCACGCACATGTACCAGTTGCACTGGTAGACATGCGCGGCAGCGCACACTCTAACTCGTACGCACACTCAACCGCACCCAGGTAAGTTTTCCAACGTTATTTTTCTTTTGACCCGATTCTTTGACCTAACCCCCTTTTCCCTCTTCCCTTAAAATGCCCAACCCTAACCCACTTCACCCCCCCCCCCCCCCCCCACCTCTCTCTATCTCTCTCTCTCTCGCCTAAACCCCACTCCCCATCTCCCTTGTTCACTCTCTCTCCCCCTCTTACTCTACCCTAGCCTACCTGGTGCATCTTCCTCACTTAGATTTTCAGGTATGTACATTCTTTTCTCTTTTTCATTATTTTCTTTAGAAAATTAGTGGTTTAAGGAAGGGGTGTCACAAAGGATGATGAAATGTTATGTTGCTATGTATATGAATAGGGTGTTAGTGTAGTCAACCTAGGGCTAAATTTTTGCTCTTGAGGAATAATAGCGGCTATGCATGTGAAATGTTTGATTAAATGCCACAATGGGGGATTAGGTGGGTCTTGCTGTGTGTTTTAGAAATTGTTGGTCACCCTATGACAATCCACTTTAATTTACTTGGATGCCCTGTTAATGGGAAGATATTCTAATGTTTATGGGATGGATACTTAACATGGAAAGGTGTAGTGTAGTTTGTGGTAACTATATGGGTGAAGTCTGAGTAACCCATTGGTACGAGGAGTTGTACAGTATCTGACAATTGTTTGGGTTGTTTCAGGTGAAAATGGCCACTTCAAAGAAAAGAAAAACCCCGAGCACGTCCACCGGTAGGCAAGCGGGCACGTCCAAATCTAAAGGTGTGGGGACTTCTAGGTCGCGTGCTTCTGTATCCTCTTACTCATATGATCAAAACAAGTTTGTCTCCTAGGATTCCCAAGACCGGTTCCATAGCAAGGTGGATAAAAACACGTACCTAAAAAGGGAATAGACATCGGAGCTCTCCTCAATGATTGTCCCAAAGTTCGTGATGAATTAGTTAGGCGGGGAATGGGAGTATTCTTCAAAGAACCTGATAAGGCCAATTTAGCTGTTTTTAGGGAATTCTATGCGAATCGCCTGGGACATGAGGACTACATGTGTACAGTCAAAAGGAAAAAGGTCGATTTTTCTAAGGAAGCTATCCAAAGGGATTACAACTTACCAAAGTATGTGGATCAAATTTGTGAAACCAATCACTTTGTGGAGCACAACAAAGAACCATACCCATGGGCTAAGTTCTTTCAGACTATATGTGTGCCCGGGAAGGAGATGGTGTGGTTAATCAGAGACCACAAATTTCACTCTGATGCACTAAATTTTGAAGGAAAGTGTTGGTTACACATTTTTAACAATCGATTGATGCCTTCCTGCAAAAAAGTAGAGGTGAATGGTTCCCGGGCAGCTCTGGTATGGTGATTGGTCAATGAAAACGAATTTCATGTTGCTAAGGTCATTCAGTATGAAATGGAAATTCGATGTCCGATGCAGAAGTATGGTTCTTTTCCCCATAATTAGTCACTCGGTTATGCCATGAGGCAAGGGTACCAGAAAACAAGGCTAGAGATGAAAAGGTAAAGAGAGAGAGAAAATTTTGGGCTGATAAAGTTATCATTGGGAAGGAACCTACTATTGCTGTTGAAGGTGAGAGTGAGCAGTCAGATTCACCTGTGGAGGAAAAGGAGGTACATGAGGAAGATGCTAGTGCCCCGCGTGAGCAGGTTGTCGGAGAACCTTCATGTAGTTTGTGTGAAACAAGGATGGTTGCTTTGGAACAGAAGATAGCGGGGATGAGCACTTCTGTTGATGATTTGGGCACTCGAGTGGAGTCACTTGCTGGTCAAAACGCAAAGTCCAAGCGGAAGATCATGGTATGGTTGCGTGCACTTGGCCGGGCTTGTCACCTGGACCCTGGCACTGTCCCCGGTACAGATTTACCTAGACATGGGAGTTTCCTTCACCTTTCCATTTTAATTTTATGACATGGGGACATGCCACTAGTTAAGTGTGGGGTGGGGGTTTGTAAATAGTTGTTTAAATTGATTTCCATTTGAAGAAAAAAAACCAATAATATTTTCTTATCTTTTTAGGATAACTTATTCACTTGTATTTCAATGGGTTTCTTGTTTGTTTCTTTACCATGGCCATAAATATTTTGAACCAAACACTTTCTACAGTAGATTTTTATTTCTTTTAGATATGTTTTTGAAAAGTTGTTGGTGGCTGGCAAAATTAATTGTGCCTGACTTATGGGATGCATGATCATGTCCTTGTAAGTTAGAGATACCATTGGTGACTGCGCTCTGAATTGAGTGCCTATGTGCGGTCACATGAATGCTTGCTTGGTAGTCATGCCTGACAGGATCTAGAACTTGGCTTGGTTATGACTCAAGGCAAAATCTTAGGTAATAGTTAAATTTGGAGATGAACGTAGGACTTATTTGATAGCCCTTTTATGTTACTTTTACCCCTCCAAAGAATCGATAAAGTTATCCCTAGTTAGCTCAGTTGAGCCTAATGCCTTCTTTCTTTGGAAACCACATTACAACCTGAACATGTAGCCATCCCTAGGCACTTGAATGCCTTTTGCATGATTCTAAAAGATGAAAAGAGTTAAGTGTGGGGGGTGGGGATTGGTTTTGAGTGGAACCAATGAGAAGTGAAAAAAAGTGCACCATCATGAATGTATGTAAAGTACGCGAGCAGGGTACCGTGAAAAGTAAATGAAAAAAAAAAGAAAAAAAAGGAACAAAAAAAAAAGGGGGACAATATTCTCAGGCTGAGTAAGGAAATAGAAGTGAACATTCCCCTGCTGATGTAAAATCCTTGTATGTTGTGCTTAAAGAAATTGCAACTAGGTGTCAGTTTGAATGAGAAGTTTGTGAACAATTGTCAATGAAAAAAGAGTAGGTCACCTATGAAGTTATAGGTATTGAAATGCTTAGGGATGTGGAAGTACTCTTATCCATACCTTATCTGACCCGCCCAATAGCCTACATTACAACAAAATGCAAAGCCCTACTTGAACTAGATGAAATTGTTCCTACATTAGTGGAGAGTCAAACGATAGCCAACCTTATGGTACTCTTGAAGGCATGATTCACTCTTTTGTGAGGGTGAGTGATTGTGACTATTGTGTTATTTCCTATGATGTTGTTTGCAATTGGCGTGTGAACGAGCACCGTTTCTTTCTTGTAAGGTGTATTGAGGATTTGACATAGATTTGACCACGATACTAGTTGGATGTCACGACAGGGGTTAAGGTTGAATGTGACCATAGGATGGTATCTAGTTGATTCTTTCCGATCACCTGTCTAAGGAGGTACAATGTTAGGAGAAATTTTTATTTCTAGATTTGCTTTAGACGAGCAAAAGCAAAGTGTGGGGGTGTTTAATGAGTTTAAAAATTACTCGACATTTAGACCCTCTTTGTGTCCTTGATTTGGTTGATTTGACAGGGACTTAGCCTGAATTATGGTCTAATATGTTGCTTTTTGGTATAGGTGGTGTAGAGGGGATCAATGGACAAATAATGCACGAAGTGGGAAGAAAACAAGCTGAGAGATGAAAAAAAGGACACAGTGCACGACAAGCCCCAAATGCGCACCTGAGCGGGCATATACCACAGACGGCCTGGACAAGATGCGCGCCCATTTACAATCAGACTTCTCTATAATAACATCCTTATATAACAAACATTCACTATAAAATCCAAGTTTTCCTCAAAACCGATTTTTTAAGTTATATTTTTACCTCTCTATAATAACTTTTTACCTGTAAAAAAAATATCCATGTTTATAGTAGAACGCTCTTTATAAAATTACCCCTCTATAATATCCATATAGAATATTTAACGTTACTAATAATAATTCTAAAAATATTCACACAATATTTTTCATTACACAAAGTTTCTATTTTGCATAAGACATAAGATTTGAATATTTGCACATGATATATTTTCCATTGGACAAAATGCCAAAAAATATTTAGGTAGAAGATTTAATTGTTAAGATCTTAGATTGTTTTCAAGTGAAAGCTATTGGATACCTTTTTACTAAAAATTTGGATACGAATCTTCGTCAATTCAAGCGTTATATCGCTAGTAAGAGAATGAAATCTACCAAATAAGCTAAAATTACAAAGTTCTTCCACTAATCTTGAAAGATTTTTTTTCCTAAGTAGCCTTAGAGTTTAAATCTTTATCATTTAGTTATGAATTTATTAATAATATATTGTCTTTCTTCAATATTTAACTAGTGAAATACGCATATCTTGAGATTTTAAATTTAAATATTTTTTTATATTTTTTATATGCAACATTAGAAAAGAAAAGATAATTGATATTTGGATAGATTTTATGTATAACGTCCAAAAAATATTTAAACGTCAAATCTTGTTATAATTGTATAACAATCATTCACTATAAAATCCAAAAAATATCGGAACAAACGAGGCTGTCATTGAGAGGGTTGATTGTACCCAGGTGCATGACAACACATGTACGCCTTCAGGAAATATTAGTCAGACCTATTTTTGTAAATTATGGGCAATCCCCTTGACCTATATAAATCTAAGTTCGTCCCAAACTAGGATCTGGGATTTTGGAGCAACTTTTGGAGAGAAGAAGGCAAGAAAATAACATAGACTTTGAATACTTCATCGGAATCATTCAAAACGAATATTTGTTTGAATTCGTGGGTTGTAATGTTTTCTTGTTCTCTTAATACTCTTCTGATGACAAAATTCCACTATGGAGTAGTCTTTCTTAGGGTTATTAACAGATATTGTGACTTGATTATTGTTCGTGGGTTTGAATTCTATTAGTTGCTTGAACTCGCTGAACGAGTTTCTAATTGAACTGCAAGGTTAATCGTGGTTTTACTTTAATCAAAAGATAAGTGTTACAACAATTCTCATTGTGTTATCTTATTTGGGTAAATTTCACGACTCTCATAGGTAATCGAAAGAGCTTGTAGAGTTATCAATTGACCCAATTTAGAGTAATAGTCGAGAGATGTTCTTAGTAAGATCATTCATTCAACGTATTCTTGCATACGTTCACAACACGTATCATTAGGTTATTTAGCGAATTTTAATTCATTCGGAAGAAGAATTTGAATTCTTAAGATAGCCTAATCATCTGTTGAAATCGAAAGAGTCAATAGAACTTAAGAGTGAATTGTGCACACAGTTATATCTCGAATAATAGTTAAGCACATATCTTGTCAAAACATTTATTTCTCTCATTGATATTCAATCGTTGCTACTTAGCTACCCAATTTCCATTATTCTCTTGTAATTGAAAATCATAGTTTTTACTCTTAGTTCATTGATAACACAAAATCAAAAGTTTATTTTTCTGAATAGTTTTAAGTTGAAGATTTGTTTGAACATTATTTAAATCAATCCTTGTGGAGACGATTAAATTATTATATTATCTTTGACTAGCGAGCCTAAGTTTTATACACCGATTTTTCGCTCGTCAAATTTTGTCGCTATCACATAATAGTTATTCTGTTATATCCTGGGAGGAATTAGTCTGAAACCTTGGGCAACTGTGAGGAGATTAAATTCCTTAAGGACACACAAGAAATTTGTGGGACCGGAAGTTTCTATTTTTTGTTTTCTCAAATTAATGTCTTCTGCTTCTTTGGTTTTTGAATACAGAATACTAACAAGCTTAAGGAATTTAATATATTTTTGTGTTCATCTTACTTTCTAGTTTGGGAAACAAACATCCTAGCAATTTTTTACTCCCTCTTGGGAGATTAAAATCTTCGAATTTTCTACTCCAGCTTGAGATTAAAATCTTTGTGACTCTCTACTCAATCCAAGATTAAAATCCTTGTGATATTCTACTTAGTTGTGTGTATACGGTTTGAAGATATAAAAACTCCATCGATTTACTAATTCTGGTTGTATCAATTATTTTACAGAAAAATAACAATAAATAAGGAACAACAAAATAGTTTTGTTATGATTACTGCAATGACGACAGCGTCTTCAAGTCGCACAACTCCTGCACCAGCGATGGCACCGGCAGAAAAGCCCAGAAAATTTTTCGGCGTGGACTTCAAGGGCTGGCAACAGAAAATATTCTTCTACAGGACCACACTCAGTTTGCAGCGCTTTATTAGCGAGGACTTTCCAGTCTTGATAGAAGAAATTGTGGATAATGAGCGGTTTGTGGTCAAGGAGGCATGGAAGCATTCTGACTTCTTGTGCAAAATTATATCTTAAGTTGTTTGGAAGATGGCTTGTCCAATATTTATAGTGTCATAAAAACTTCAAAAGATTTGTGGAGCGCTCTTGAAAAGAAGTACAAGACGGAAGATGTTGGACTTAAAAAGTTTGTTGCCGCAAAGTTCTTGGACTTTAAAATGGTTGACAACAAGTTTGTCATAACTCAAGTCCAAGAACTGCAAGTCATCATTCATGACCTTCTTGCCGAAGGTATAAATCGAATCAACATTTTTATTAAATATATTGATTATATTACTAATTATAAATTTATAGTTGAAAGTATGGTCATAAATTAAGCATTTCAAGCAGCGATATTTATTGAAAAGCTGCCTCCAATGTGGAAGGACTTTAAAAACTACTTGAAACATAAGCGCAAAGAGTTGACGCTTGAAGACCTTATTGTTCGCCTAAGGATTAAAGATAATAACAAGGCCGCAGAAAAGAACTCGTGGAAACTCAACAATAATGGGAGAAAATATTGTTGAGGAAGCTTCAAAGAGAAAAAAGAGAAAGAAGTCTTCTGGACCAAAGAATTACCCAAGCAAAAAGAAGTTCAAATATAATTACAACAATTATGGAAAGGTTGGACATAAGGCTACTGACTGTCCTGCACTAAAGAAGGACAAAAAGAAAATCCAAGCAAACATGATTGAGAAGAACGAAGAAATATACAACGTGTGCGCCATGCTTACTGAATGCAACCTGGTCGATGATCCTAAAGAATGGTGGATTGCTTTTGTTTTCACTCATCATGTTTGTGCTAGCAAGGAGTTGTTTACTTCTTAGGCTCCAGCTGGACCAGACGAGACATTTTTAATGGAAAATTTTGCTACTACAAAAATTGAAGGAACCGGCAAGATAGCTTTGAAGATGACTTCTGGCATGATTATGACTCTATACAATGTCCTTCATGTTCCTGAAATGCGGAAGAATTTAGTCTCAATATCACTTCTAGTCAAGAACGACTTTAAGTGTATTTTTGTTTCCTGACAAAGTTGTAGTTGTAAGAATAAAAAGTATGTAGGAAAATATTATCTTACTGAGGGCCTTTTCAAACTTAATGTAATTGCCATTGGTATGAATAAAATTTCAGTTTTTTCTTACTTGCTTGAGTCAAATAACTTATGGCATGAACCATGTCAACTTTAAAGTTCTGCAAAAAATGATTAATTTGGAAGTATTGCCTAAGTTTGAATGCAATAACTCAAAATTTAAAATACGTGTAGAATCAAAGTATGCTAAACATCCTTATAAGTCAGTTGAAAAGAATTTAAATATTTTAGACTTAATTCACACAAATATTTATGACATAAAGTCAATACCATCCCGCGGAGGGAAAAAAGCATTCCATAACTTTTATTGACGATAATACTAGATATTCCTATATTTACTTACTTAACAGTAAAAATGAAGCAAATGGTACATTCAAGATATTAAAAATAAATTTGAAACGCAACTAAAACAAAAAGATCAAAATTATAAGAAGTTATAGGAGTGGCGAATATGAATCTCCTTTTGAGAAATATATTTGGAATATGACATTATTCAACAAACAACTGCCTCTTACTCACCTCAATCTAATGGAATTGCGGAAAGAAAGAACAGAACGTTAAAGGAGATGATGAATGACTTGTTGATAAGTTCTAGTTTACCCCAGAACTTGTGAAGGGAAGCTATTCTTATAGCTAACCGAACACTCAATCGAGTTTCCCATAGAAAAATTCAATCCATTCCATATGAAAAATAGAAAGGAAGGAAACCCAAATTAAAACATTTTAAAGTCTGGGGGTGTTTGGCTAAAGTGCAAGTTCCTAAATCCAAAAGGGTAAAGATTGGACAAAAAATTGTTGATTGCGTTTTCATAGAATATGCAACAAATAGTAAGACATATCATTTTTTGGTTCATAAATCAGTAAATCCTGACATTCATATTAATATGGTAATCAAATCATATAATGTTGAATTCTTTGAGAATATTTATCTGTATAAAAATTAATGTGAGCCTAATGAAAAATCTAGGGAAGACATAAAGGAAAGTACGTTTAATGAGGAAAATTCAAGACGTAGTAAACGTCAAAGGACAACTACTTCCCTTGGACTAGATTTTCTGGCATTCTTGTTGGAAAATGAGCCTCAAACATTAAAAGAAGAAATGTCTTCCTCAGAAGCACAATATTGGAAAGAGGCAGTTGTCACACCCTAACCTCGGGGGGTGCAACCGACACACGATGCCCGAAGTCCTGTGCGAACCAACGTCCATACTTACATTTCTTATCATGATTCTGGGCCGACCAGGCCTCATGGGTAACATCCAAAATTTAATAAAGGTTCATAATTGAAAGAAACATTAACATCTTATGCATATTCACAAAAGTTGCCAACAAGGTCATAACCAACCCTTATATACATCAGAACACTAGTCTGCAAGCTTCTAAGAGTGTCAATATATATATACACTGTTGATACCCAATTTTTTCTCAAACCATTTTAAAATTGCATATATACCTTCAAAAACATGCTTCCATAGCAATTGGTATTTTTCTATAATTTTTCCATATTTTTATTAATTTATTTTAATTTATCCAGTATTTTATTTCTAATAATTAATTGCAAAATTGCATTACAAACAATTTCAAAAGCATTTCTTGATTTAATTTTTTATTTAGGGTCCTACTAAGATCAAATTATTTCACAATTAGCCAAATTGACACTCTTTGGCTATGATTGCAATAACTTTGCAATTATATCCGTATCATATGTTTTAAACTATTTTTATCCAGTAATTAGTCATTTTGTATTTTTTAAATGCTAATCAGTCATTTTAATTTATTTTTTTGAGCATTAATTTCATTTTATACAATTATTAGCTATTTTTATAAATTGCTTTATCTAATTTAATTAGGTATTTAACAACTACCCCATTTTATTTCAATTATAGCCTAAAATTAGCCTAATCCCTAACCCAATTAAATAACCCAACAGACCCTCAAGCCCAAACCTAAAACTACCCGGCCCAATCCGGATTCAATCTGGACCGTTGATCAAATTTGATCAACGGTCCAGATAATCCCTTCCTAAAATAAACCTAATGACTACCCTCACCCTCTCTCATTTTCCCCTCACTCACTCTGCCACCTCAAACTCTCTCATATCATCTCTTCTCTCAACCTAACCCTAGACTTCTTCAACCACCGCCTCCCTCTCCGACCATCTCCGGCGACCACCTTTTAACCCCAAGCCTCCAATGGTTTCCCCCTCGCCTTGCTCATCATCTCTGAGGCCTTCAAGGGCCCTGGGCCATGCCGACTTGTGTCTAGGGTTGCTGTTTTGGTTGTTCATGACTTCTCTGGTGTGATTTTGGGCAAAATCACACCATATTTGCTACGATCTTTGAAGTTTATAGCAGGTTTTTCCGTTTCTATTTGGGTTTCCTTTGAAACCCTAGATCTTGTTTGAATCTCTTAGATCTGTGCTATTTTTAACGATTTAAGTCTGTTTCTTTCTATGTTTTACACTATTCTCAAACTTCTTTTGAAAAATCATCAACTTTAAGCCGTTTTTACTTTCTTTAAAGTTAGGGTTTCTCAGAGTCCTTCTACACTTGTTTAAACTGATTTTTCTTTATGTTTAAACCTTTTCCTTGCATATCTTGACTGATTCTATGTTCTTACTGCTTTTTCGACTCGCCTCTGTTAAAAGCCCTAAGTTTTAGATCTTCTTCATTTTGGTTCTGTGTGTTAGCGTGACTACTCGGCTCTTGTTAAGTTTTTGTGGTTACCATGCTTCGAATGGGTTTTTACGGAGTCTTTAGCCTACTTGTATCACCTCTGTGCGATTTTATTCATCTGGATTTGTTCGTCTCTTGCCTCTTTCTGTCAATATTGCTGATCTTGCTTGTTTGCTACGACTGTTTGTCCTTCCCTATTTATATGTTGAAGTGTAGAATCATAACCCTCTCTTGATTTGATTCTGATTTCCTTATTTGATGGTTTGATTGAAAGGTTTTCTTTTAAAACCCTAAAATTCTACTCATCTGTTTAAATTAACTGATTCCATTTCCTTATTTGTTGTAGTACTTTTTTTTTTTACTGAATCATTCCTTAATTGGAGTTTTCTGAACTTAGCCCTAATTGACTACTCTATGCTTACTGAGCCTTGATTCTTTCCTTACTAGTCATGTACTAATTTTCTCTCCTTATATGATACTGGTTCTTACCGTTTGAATTAAACTCCCTTAACTTAAGGGAGTACTTGCCTTGATAGCTGATTGATTGATTCTGAGTTCCTTAATTTACCATGCTACTATGATTCTTACCTTATTTTACTATTTGTTTTCAACTATAAATACTCTAGTCTTTCACTAACACAAACACACGAACTAATATGTTCAACTCTCTCTCTCACAACTAAAACTCTCTACTCTCTCTCTTTTCTGTGCCTAGTTACTACTATTCTGAGTTAGCCGGTTGCAAGCCAAGGCTAACTATTGTGCATCTCCTACTTCCTGTTTGTGTTACTGCTTTCTTTAATTCACTGGTATGTTCTAATTCAGATTTCAGTTCTCAAACCAACATGTTTCTACTACTGTTGCAATTCATTGTGTTTCTAATTTGCTTTTACTTATTATTTTGTTGTTCAACATGTAACTAGGATCCTGAACTCCATTCGCATGATAAGTTATACTCTATTTGTCATAACCAGCATGTCTTTATGTACTTGATACATGTTCTATGTGAATCTTCATGCCTATGTTTGGTACATTAGTTTGATTAGGGAAAATCATATTGTCTTTAACTATTTGGTCTTGTTATGTTAGTATAATCCTATACCCTATTGTATCCTCCAATCCCCTGAATCCTTAGGAACTTCTGATTGTGTACTTCCTGCTACATGTTTGCCCTCACATGCTCTGTATTTGTCCCTCAAATCCCATTACCCCTGCTTGTGATTGTTGGACTATTCCTAGTCCTTTTTGTGATGTTGAATTTGTTGGTGTTCCTTCCCTTTTAGTGGTTAAACTTCTTTGTTATAAAACTATTTCAATCAAGTTTCCCTATTCAAAACTGTTTTCTTACTTACCCTTTTCAAAACTGCTTTCTTACTTAACCTTTTCAAAACTATGTCGAACACTCTCACTCTACTCTTAGATCATTAAGTTCTGCCCCTCTCTATGTGAGCATTGCATTGGGACCCTTGAGCTCCCTCTGAACTTTGACACACAAAGGCTGGCCATTCCACACCTTGGCTATGAAATATGGGTATGAGCACTACCCGGGATCCCTTGAGGTCCTTAGGGAACTCTGACACATTCGGATTGTTAAAAGGATGTGAAACGTTACTTGGCATTGAGGACATGGAGATCTGGACCTATATTGTAGGCTCCATATAGTTAACTTCTTATTTTCTTTACTTTCAGTTATGTAATTCCTATTCAATGGCCTGTAATAATTAATTGTACACAACCCTGGGGTCGGATAGTGAAAATGGGTGGGTAATATTCATGTTGTAGTGTAATCAAGGGTAGAAATCATGCTTCCTAGGTTTACTCTCTCTATGCGCAATAGCAGCCATGTTTAGGTACAACATGCCATGCATTAGATATCATGCTACTTAGGCTCATATATACTGTTTTCCTTTCAACATGTCATCATTCATTGCTCTCATTTAGAGATCCTACCTATAGGACAAATAATTAAGTAAATTCCTATTATGTGATTCTGCTCATATAAACGTGTCCTGAAGCTTCATTTAGAAGTCATGTCCTAGAATAAATAATGGTAACAAAAACTACAATCATGTCTCATCATGCTATACACATAGAGATATTGTTCTAGGTAAACAACGATTAAAATCTGTCACCTATGTTATTCCTGAAACTGTGCACAATGTTGTGATTCTATGTGCATTTAGAGATCCTGTTTTAGCAACTGCATATGCATCATTTTGCATTAGACATCATGTTATAGGATCGTACTCATTTAACTACACTTAGTCTAAATAAAGATGTATAAAACAGTCCTCCTATTTTAACAAACTGGTAATTAGTCTCTGAATATTTGCAACACTTAGAACTGCATGCTATTAGGTATAACGACCTGAAATTGTCATAACTACTACACGCCTAGGCAAGTCTTAGGTAATCAACCATAAAGAAATAAAACCAGAATTGTCCTTTGTGATTAGTGTTCAACTGTCAGCATGTTTAAAACCAGTAGGCAAGCCTGATTAAGACTTCCTCTCTAAGTTATGCAATAAATCTGTCTTTGTGTTATCACTTAGATACCATGCTTAGGATCTAAACCTGAATCTGGACCTTAACTGTGTATGAGTCATGTTGGTTATGTATACTATGTGTGGAGGTATACTTGATCCTTTTATTTGCTTTCCAAGCTCCCCTTAATTGAAGTCCTATATGTTTTATTATGTGTCGCCTTAGTAATTTTTACCTTTAAAACTTGAGGGTCTGCCTAGCACCTCCCTTATAGGATAGAAGTCCTAAATTCCTCCGGGACTGATAGGAAGGGACGGGTAACAACATGCAATAAAGGTCGAGACCAACACTCGATCTAGTTAATTTCACAGGGTGGGAAAGGGTAGAATATGGATATGCTGACCGGTGCGCCAATACCACGTGTAGCCCCTCTTCGAGGACTGTCATACCGGCTATTGCATTGATGTGATCCATATTATTATAAACCTAGGATACCCTTTATATGCTTAGATCGTAATCCTTTCAAAATCTAACCTTCTTTACTATTTTCAAACATCTGCATGCTTTTTTAAGACTTAAATTCCCTCTTATTTGAGCCTTTATTTATTTATTTTCTAAGCCATACACATTCGCAAAAGCTGTTTGGTCGGGAACCACACTTGTGGATACTGAGGGGTGCCTAACACCTTCCCCTTAGGATAATTTCAAGTCCTTACCTATCTCTGGTTAACAACGTAATTGTAAATGAACCCCTTTGGTGTCCTAACGTACCTTTAAAAATCGTTAGGTGGCGACTCTCAAAAACACAAACTCCTTTCCTAAAAGGAAAGAGTTGTCTCAACCGAATGTCATAAACCCTATCTCCGCGAGGAAAGAGGGTGCGCGACATACACAACACACACACACACACACACAACTTGGTCGGTACGGGGCCCCACCGTACCTAAAATTACTGAAATATACACTTCAGTACCTATCGACTTCTTAATAGCTACTCTGAATAAATGGAGTACGAAAACCAACAGCTGAAATATACACCCTGATGGAGAGGAATGTCACAAGGCTTATCTGTACCGGTGGGCATGAACACAACGCCCAAAAGAAGGACATGAACATATCTATCAAGAAAGGCTTATAACATAAGGATCATATAGAAAGAAACGCTTACATCAAGTCATGCCAAGAAAGAAAGATGCCTTACGTACCTTGTTGAAGAACTAGCTACGGTTTCTGAGTCCTTAGGTCTTTATGATGATCAACTCTGCCTCCAATGAATCTCCAAAAAAAATCAGGGTAATAAGAAGATCAATGGTACGGTGGTAGTTACACTAAATCCCACTGGATTTGCCTTTTATTTAGCTTAGATTATTTAGGAATTCTCAAGGGGTTTTAGAGCATTTTGGCAAACTAAAGTTGTTGATATCTCCTAGAATGAAAGAGAGAAAAGCTATAATGCCCTTTTTATACCAAGTCTAGGAATTTTTGCCGCCCCGAATTCCAAATAGGTCGCCCCACACCAGCCACTGTGCCCGGTGGGACAACTGGCACAATTTGGTCAAAGATAACCGCCTTTTTGTCCTTATAACATGTTGTCAGCTGGTTGGTCGTACTAAAACTGTATTAACCTTCAACTTCATATGTGGGGGAGAGGTGTGGGGTGTAACAAAAGTCAATAGTGAGATAGAATATTAAGTAATTATACTTGGGAATTGGTTGATCTTCCTCTTGAAAATAAACCTTTGGGTTCTAAGTGGATTTTCAAAGGGAAAATAAAAGCTGATGGTACTATTGAAACATATAAGGAAATATTATTTGCCAAAGAGTTTATACAACGAGAAGGTCTTGATTACTTTGACACATACTCGCAGGTAACAAAGATTATATCTATTTGAGTGTTAATAGTGTTAGTCGTCGTGTATAGTCTTGAAATCCATCAGATGGATGTGAAGACAACATTCTTGAATGGAGATTTTGGGGAAGAATTTTATTGAACAACATGAAGGGTTCGTGGTTCCTGAAAATGAAAAGAAGGTGTGTCGACTTGTTAAGTCACTTTACGGACTAAAACAAGCACAAAAATAATGGCGTGCGAAATTTGACCAAATAATATTACCAAATGGTTTCAAGATCAATGAGTCTGACAAATGTGTTTATATTAAGAATACTCTGAATCAAATAGTCATTGTTTGTTTATATGTGGATGATATATTAATAATGAGTAACGTCATTGCTAACATAAATGCTACAAAGTGCATAATTACTGGTAAGTTTTCTATGAAATATATAGGAGTTGCCGATTTAGTTTTGGGAATTAAGATCATTAAGACCCCTCTCAATATTATTATATTAAAATGGTACTTGAAAAGTTCAAAATTTGGACTTTAAATTTGCAAGAACGTCAATTTATAAAATCCATACTCTTGTAAAGAATAAATGTCAAAGTAAGTCTCAATTGGAATATGCTAGAGTGTTGGGAAGTTTGATATATATCATGAATTGTACATGACCTGATATAGCTATTGCGATAAGTAAGATAAGTTGATACACAAGTAATCCCCACCAAGCTCATTAGATAGGAATGAAACGAGTTTTGGGATATTTAGAATATACTCAATACTACGCATTGCATTATAATAATTATCCCACAGTTATTGAAGGATATAATGATGCAAAAATTGGATCACCGAATCAACTGAAACAAAATCCACTAGTGGATACAAATTTACTATTGGTGGAGGAGCAGTGTCTTGGAAGTCGTCCAATAAACATGCATCGCCGGCTCTACAATGGAGTCTGAGTTCATAGCTTTAGACAAGGCCGGTGAAGAAGCTGAATGGCTCCAGAATTTCTTGGAAGATAATTTTATTTTGGCTCAAACTGTTGGCACCTATATGCATATATTGCGACAGTTAAGCAGCAATAGGAAGGGATGGGAGCGTTATGTATAATGGAAAATCTCGTCACATGCAACAAAGATATAATACGTTAGACAACTACTATCTAGTGTAATTATCACAATTGACTATGTAAAGTCAAAAAATAATGTATCAGACCCACTTACAAAATGTCTAACTAGAGAGGCAGTTGAGAAGTCATCAAAGGTAATGGGACTATGGCAGAGGACAAGTCACCGTGGTGGTAACTCTACCTAGAAGACTTAAAATCCCAAGATCTAGGTTCAAGGAGATCAAATAAAGTCATTAGTAATGGTTCAACATTGTCAAATAAAATTTTGGTCCATTTTCATGATAAAGACAATGTTCAGTTACGTACAAGGGTAAAGCTTTAAGGATTTTTAATGGTTTCTAAGTTAGATATGAGGTATATCAAATAGTGTATCAACGGGAGAACATGCATAGCAATCACCCATATAAGTGCGAAGTGTAAGCCGCTTCAAGGAGAATTATGTAAGGCCAGTTCTCGATGCACTTATGAAATCAGGCGGTGTTCATGGCTGAAACGGACGCAACAATAAGAACCAAAAGATGGTTAAGGGTTGATTGTGTGATGTATGGATGTCTAGGTATACATCAAAGTATAACAATTCAAAATATTAAATCTACCGATTGATTGAGTATATCCGACATATGTTCACTAGGAAAATTTCAAAGGGAAACCTACTTATCAAGATGTGATTAATCTTTACTTGCGAATCACACAATTTTTTCATGCATATTTTCAGATAGACATTTCCCATTCATGTGGTAGATTGTTGGGTTTTTATCTAATTAAATAAAGCGGTGTGAATGAAAAATAGAGGAAAAGATTTGGAGAGAAACGAAAAGTTTGAAGTGTTCCTTTTACCGAGGCACTTTGTCCCTCATCAAAAAATGAAAAGAAAATCCTTAGATAAAGAAGCACATCTTCTAGCTCTTAAAAGAGTTGATAAGAAGTGGTGCCTCGCGCCATTGTTACTCGCTTTGCTTCGACTTCGGATTTGGATTTGGTCAAATGATATGATTGATTAATAAGTTTTTTAGACCAAGTTTATTTCCCGTTTTCCATTATTTATTTTCTTTGCATGAAATTATAATAAATTCGCAGGTTAAATTATTAATTTCCAAACAGAAATTTGAAAAATTTCTGGCCAAAAAAACACATATTTCAGATAAGGTGCATAAGCACCTGTTGAAACTCCAACTGGTTGCCTATAAATTCAGAGGCTTGGCCTCATTTTTCATCACCGAAAATCTGCAAACTCTTCCCTCTCTCTTATGCATTTCTATATTGATTTCAAAGCAACACGTAAGCATCTAGTGTGATTTGCTCTGCCATTTGAGTTCGTCGAAGTTCTATGATTTGTAGTGTCGTCATCACAGAATAGTTATTCCTTTATATCCTGGGAAGAATAAATCTGAAATCTTGGACAACTATGAGGAGATTAAATTCCTTAAGGACACACAAGAAACTTGTGGACTCAAAATTTTCTGTTTTTATTTCACTACTAAAAAGACAACAAATTTGTGACTGTCAAATCAGTCGCAAATCGTATTTTTTCGACCGATTTACGACTGAAAAGTGTCAGTTAGAAACACGTGGTTGCTATATATTTGTGACAAAATTAGTCAAAAATCTGCGACGGATTCCGTCGCAAACTGAAAAATATGGGGACATTTAAAATTAAGCCATTTACGACCGAATCAGTCACAAATTTAACGACGGATTCAGTCGATGACCAGAGTTAAAAAATAAATATAAATAAAAAGTTTTGTTTGATTATGTCGGAAAATTAAAACTAAAATTAATTTTTAATTAATTACTCCGACTGAAACAGTCGTAAATATTGATTATTAATTAATTAAAAATAAATGCTCTATTTGCAACTGATTCAGACGCAAATCTTAATTAAATTTTTCAATTTGCTACTGAATCAATCGCAAATCTGGGTAATTCCTGGTGAAATTTGCGAGTGATTCAGTCGCAAATATGGGCATTTTTAAGCAGAATCGTGTTGTATTTCTAATTACACCACAAGCTAAATAAAACAGCCAACCAAACACCTGACAATTAACCAAAAACCTAATATAACAATCCAAAAACATAATATAACAATCCAAAATCTAATATTTACTACAATGAACAGTTATATTTATAACAATTCAACCAACTAATCAAACAACTAACTATCAAACAACATAAATTGAACATGTCTCTAACTTCAACTCTAAAACATTCAAATAGCTTATTCAAAATCAGTCTCCTCCTCAAACTCAGACTCCATTGCAGCTTTTTTCTTGCTTTTCTTTTTTAACAATTTTTGGATCAAAGCTTGAGTTGCTTGAATTTCTTGCAACATTTGTTCCATTTTTTGACTCATAGCTTTCATTTCTTTTTGGGAAAATGATGCCCCGGTGAATAATATTGTTGGTGGACGACTAGAGGATGGTTGTACTCCAATCTCGTTGCCTCGGCCTTTATTTATTATTTCACGAGAAATAAAGAAAAGAAAGTAAAAGAATCAAGAAAACAAAGCAACTTTCAAATTAATACTAAAATAGATTATTACGTAATATTTATACCTTTATTCACGCCACCAGCCACTTGTGTCCATAAATTTAACATAACAAATATAACATAAAGTATACATAATAAATATAACAATATAAACATAATAAACGGAGATGTCATTAAATTAATCTAATTTATTTCAAATTAGCATACAATGCGCTCTAATACTTAATTGATTGCATTTTCTTCGTTTCTTTCCAATAATAAATAATATAAAATTAACACATAGATAGGGCATGGAGAATTTCCAAACGAAAAATCGAAACAGATAAGTATTAGCACTTAAGTTGTTTCTTAACTAATCTAAATTGAATGTATAAATATTCTAACTCATTAAAATATTTTTCAACTTTAACTATTATAACCTAAATTATAAGAAGTATTAGAACTTATGTTGTTTCTTTAGTTATTTTTTTGTATAAACAAGAATTCCATACTTATAGAACATACCCAAATTATTCTAAATTTTTTCTTGATTTACTATTGAATACATACAAGTATACTAGTCATTTTCACAAGAACATCTAACTAAAAAAAATAGCTAATTAATCTAAAAAGGTAAACTTTTAACAAGTCACTATATACATATTATATTAAAAAAATTATTGCTAATTTATTTATACTATCTTGCAAATTATATAGCTAATTTATGCATACTATTTTGCTAAATTAATGCAAAAAAAAAACCTGGAAAACGACCAACGGATCTGCTGTCGAACCGCCACCGAAGGGGAGATGAGCCACCGGATTCCTCCACCAAAAATGAGTTAAACAACTTGGGAACAAAAAATTTAGGGGGAGGGATGCGGCTGGACGGGGAAATGGAGAGGGAGAGTGAGAGTGAGAGAGAGGAAAATCATACCTTGTATAGTTAGATTAGATGAAAAAATCAAGAAATATAGCGGGCGGGGACAGAAAAGGAGAGGGGAGAAGAAAAGGCGAAAAAACTAGAGAAGAAAGAAGAAAGAAGAAAGAAGAAAAAAGGGGATAGGGCTATAATTAAAAATAGATTTGCGACCGATAATTTGAATTTTCAAATTGCGACTGATTCGATCGCAAATCCCGTTAACCAGTCAGAACTCGTTTTTATTGCAGATTCTGACCAGCAAATTTGAAATTTGAAAATTTCAAATTATGACTGATTCGGTCTCAAATCCCATTGACCATTCAGACCTCGTTTTTATTGCAGATTCCGACCAAATCAGTCGAAACATTTAATTTAATTCTTTTTTAATTTTAGTTTTTGCGACTGATTCAGTCGCAAACCATAAAAAATATTTTCGCAGTATTTTTCACGTAATTGAGTGACTGAATGAGTCGCAATTTTGAGCTAAAAATTATAAAAGAAAATTAACATGTATTTTTATGTCACGACCCGAAATTCCCACCGTCGGGACCGTGATGGCGCCTAACGTTTCACTTGCTAGGCAAGCCAACATTAGAGATCATTAAGCCATTTCTTAACCCTTTCAGTGATTTACAACAATTAAGCTACAATAAGTTAAAAAGAGTGCGGAAATCCATAACAGTTTTAATATTTATACACAACTACCCAGAATTTGGAGTCACAATCCATGAGCATTCTAGAATTTACTACAAATACATGTCTGTAAGAAGTACAACTATTTGAATAAAAGAAAACAGTAAACAGAAAGGATAGACAGGGACGTCAGGACTTGTGAACGCCGACAGAACTACCTTGAGTCTCCGATCAAATGAAGTCAGCAGTTAACTCAGAGTCAACTCGGTCCAGTACCAAAATCTACACAGAAAATTCATAGTGCAGTATCAGTACAACCGACCCCATGTACTGGTAAGTGTCGAGTCTAACCTCGGCGAAGTGGTGACGAGGCTAGGACAAGACACCTACAAACAAACATGTGTAGTATAACAATATAGATACCAATAGCAACAATGAAAGAAGCAAGGCAAGAAATATTGAGAGGGGGACATGCTGGGGGAAATCACAAGACAAGGATAACAACATGAATAAGAATTTGATTATTCGATATACCTTAACACTCTCCCTCACCAAAACAATAAACAATAACAACAGGGAGATATAAATATCAAGAACAAGTCTTACTTTAACATTTAGTTCCACAATACCGACCTTAACCTTGAGTCAATACTCAATCAATACTAAATTCCGTAAAACATTATAAGAGTTATCAACATAATAATCAACTAGTCTAAACACGGATAGTATGATCAAGGAAGGCAACTGTAACGACTCGACCGGTCGTTTTGGCGTTATCGGACCCCGTTCCCCAAAATGAAATTTCCCATAGCATCTTATTATGACTTATGACTTGCGGGGACTGGTGGTTCGGGATTCGGAAGTGTTTAGAGTGCTATAGGAGCACTTAGTTCCTTAAGGTGGCCTTTAAGGCCATGTTTGACTTCAGTCAGCATTTTTAGTAAACGATCTCGGAATCGAATTTCGACGGTTCCGGTAGCTTCGTATGATGATTTCAGACTTGGGCGTATGTTCGAAATAAGTTTTGGATGACCCGGGAGCGTTTCGGTGCCCAATATTGAAATAAGAGTTCCTTAGGTTCCTATTGTGGTTTGGGACGTGTTTTTGAGTTATCGAGGTCCGGACGGAATTCCGAGACCAGGAATAGTTCCGTTATGTTATTTTATGACTTGCCTGCAAAAATTTGGTGTCATTTCGAGTAGTATAGGTCGGTTCGGCGCGTTGTTAGCAAAGTCAAGAAAATATAAAGTTCCTAAGTTTGGTTCTAGGGGTTTTGAGGTGTGATTTTGAGTTTTAGCGTTGTTTTGGGTGTTCCGAAGGCTCGAACGAGTTCGTATTATAATTTGGGACTTATTGGTATATTTTGACGGGGGCTCGGGTGGGCCCAGGTGCCTCTCGGACACCACACGAGGCCAAAAACCAGCTGAAATAGCTGTCGGTGCACCTGTTCTGGTGTGACCGCAGGTGCGGTTGCTCAGTCGCAGGTGCGGGACCGCTCTTACGGTCCCAGCCTCGCAGGTGTGACCCCCAGCGGGCAGCCCATCTCTCGCAGGTGCGGACAAAGTTCCGCAGGAGCGGAGCCACAAGTGCGAGCCCAGGCCTCCTCGTCCTTTTCCGCAGGTGCGAGCCTTTGCTCGCAGGTGCGGTCCTCGAGCCGCAGGTGCGGTCCTCGAGCCGCAGGTGCGGAACCACTGTCAGGCAGTGTGTTTCTTTAAAATACGGGGTTCTTCGAGAATTTAGAAAATTACCCGTGAATTGGCTATGAAATCATACAAAAATTGTATATTAATGATCCTTAGGCTATGGGTGAGTGTTTCCTTCGAGAATCTTTGGGATCAGTGCATACGGGCCCGGGATTGGATTTTAGGATTTCTTCAAGAATGATGAATTTGACTTAGTAGTAGGAGGATTTCCATACTTTGAGCATAAATTGATGTATTTGTATAATATGTGTCTAGTTTCGAGTCCGTGGGTGTCGAGTTCGGAGTTTCGACGCATTCTTGACCCGGGGAGTAGGTGCGACGCGAGATGAGTTTCCTTTCTAACCTTGTAAGAGGGAACTGTCCCCCTAGGTGCTTTAAATGACTACGTGCTAATGTTTGTGGGGGATACGTACGCGCAAAGTGATAAGAGTCCGTACGTAGCGACTATTATTGTTATGTCCGGGTAGTTAGGCCTACACCATGCCTTATGTTTTCCTTGAAATGAACTATATGTTTAGTGAATTCATGTTACATGCGGCTTGTTTTCCCTGAGATCATGGAATTTAAGTAATGTTAAGGAATTGATCACGAAAAGTAATTTATAAAGAATAAATGTGTGGATTGTGTGTGCATGTGACCGCTTCGCAATTTACATTCTGTGAGCGGAGTGTTACCCACTCTCATGGGAGCGGGCCGTATGCCACGGCAAGATTGAAAGATATATATTATGGTTGGGGCCGTTCGACCCTCGGCAGTGCACATATATGATCATTATGATGGCTCAGGCCGATTGTCCTTATCCTGTATGCGCATGTTAAATTGTTAAGAATTCTTTTTATGGATTTTGAGTGGTCAGATATATTTTTAAAGGAAAGAAGAGAATAATGAAGTATAAATTGTATATTTACTTCCAGTATTTATTGAATTTACTGTTATTTTAAAGGTTTACTGCTTTTATCATCCTTGTATGTCTGTTACTGATATTATATCTTGCTAATCATTTGGTTGGACCTTAGTGAGTGTCAAGTCGACCTCTCGTCACTACTTCTTCGAGGTTAGGCGGGATACTCACTGGGTACATATTTGTTTATGTACTCATGCTACGCTTTTGTACTTAATTGTACAGGTTTTGAGGCTGGTGTATTTGGTTATCAGACCGGAGCTCGATTCTGATCATAGTTGGACCTGAATTCACAGCGAGCTGCTTCTCCTGACGATCCTCGGCAGCGCCATGGAGTTTTCTTTTGCTTATTTCCCGTCTATTCCTTTCAGACAGTGGGACTGTATATTATATCTTTTGTATATTCTGTTAGTATGCCCGTAGGACTTGTGACACTAGTTCCTGTCACACACATAGTGGTTATTTTGGTTTGCGGGTCTGTATATATATATATATATATATTGGCTCACTCCTCTTTACGACTGCTTTCGGTTAAAAATGGCTTACTATCTTTTTCAATTAATGTTTTGAACTTTAAAACTTGGCACATATTGGGATGTTTAATCAAGTATGGAAAAATCCTTAGTAATTTAAGTGTGGGCTTGCCTAACCCCGGTGTTGGGCGCCATCACGACCGGAGTTTGCATTTTGGGTCGTGACAGAAACAATTATAAGAATAAAACACACTCGCATGCTATGACTCGACAACAGCGCATAGATTCTCATTGCCTCACCTATACGTTGTACCCAACATTCAAACCCGTAGCAAATAGACAATTAATACCTAATCCCTTAAGCCAGGTTAACCACGACACTTCCCTCGCTCCAACGACCAAACTCAAAGCTCAACCACCACTTTTCCCTTCACACAAGCCTCCAGACCAATAGAATCAAGCAATTACCAACCAAACGATTCAATTTAAGTTTTAGGAACTACCGACGATAGCAAGGATTCAATTTAGGCCTTTCTGAAAAAAATCAACAAAATAAACATCGGGCCCGCTTGGTACAAACTCAAAATTTGGACCAAAATTCGATTACCCATTCACACTCGAGCCCGGATATATAATTGGTTTTGGAATCCGAGCTCAATTTGAGGTTTAAATCCCTAAATTTCAAAATCCCTAATTTCTACCCAGAAAACCCCAATTCCACCATGAAAATCTTAGATTTTAGGTTGAAATCTTGTAAAATGTAGTGAAAGATTGAAAGAAACTAGTTTAGAATCACTTACCTATGATTTGGGGAAGAAATGGTCTTTGAAAATTCTCCTCTTGTGTGTTAGGTTTTGAAAATTTGACGAATGGGAGAAAAATTCCGTCTAAGTCACTTTTACACACCTGCAGATGTTGCATTTGCGACCTGAGCTTTGCAAATGCGAAGCCCTTCACACTTCTGCTGCCTTCGCAAATACGAAGATAAGTTCGCAAATGCGACCTTGAATCTTCGCAAATGCGACTCAATGATCGCATTTGCGATCCTTGCCCTTTCTAGACTCCCTTCGCAAATGTGAAGGAAAACTCGCAAATGCGAAAATTGTTGGCCCAGCTTCTATTCACATTTGCTATGAGAAGCTCGCAAATGCGAACCTGCCAGAGGTCGCAATTGCAAGATCAGAGGCCTGCAAAAACATCAGATGCACCAGCAGTGTTTTCCAATCCAATTTCACTCTGTAACCTATCTGAAACTCACCCGAGCCCTCGGGGCTCTAAACCAAAAGTGCACACAAGTCTAAAAACATCATACGAACTTGCACGTGCGATCAAATCGCCAAAATAACACTTGGAACTACGAATTTATCACCAAATCGAATGAAATTTTTAAGAAAACTTTAAAACTTCTAATTCCTCAACCGGATGTCTGAATCACGTCAAATTAACTCCGTTTCTCACCAAATTTCTCATATAAGTCATAAATATTATTTTGGACCTGTACCGGGCTCCGGAACTAAAATATGGACTCAATATCAACAAGGCCAAACATCAATCAATTCTTAAAAATTATTAAATTTTCACTTTTAATTTTCAATAAAAATTCATAACTCAAGTTAGGGACCTCGGAATTCGATTTCGGACATACGCTCAGGTCCCATATTTGGATATAGACCTACCGGGACCGTCAAAACACAGATTCGGGTCGGTTTACCAAAAATATTGATCGAAGTCGACTCAAATGAAGTTTTTAGGCAAAAATTCCTTATCTTTATTAGTCTTTTAACATATAAGTCTTCCGGCCAATATCCGGACTGCGCACATAAATCGAGGAAGTCTAAAGTGAGGTTCTAAACATAGAATTTGGTTCTAAAATATAAGATGACCTATCAGGTCACATTTTAATAAAGTTTCCGACCGAATTAGTCGAAAATTGCGACTGATTTAATTTAGTCGAAAATTTGTTATTTCTTATGTTCTAGTTTATGTGAACCTATTTCCTTTTTGGTCTTCCAAAAAGAATGACCTCTTTTTGAATTTGGAAATAATTTGGCTTAAACTTTCATTTATATCTTTATTAAAAAGCTTTTATAACCACACAAATATTCTAGATCCTTTTTTGACTTGTTTAAGATCAAAAATTCTAAAAAATTTTATTTTTTCTTAAATTTTGTGTCCAGTCAAATATGTACATAAAATGGAACGGAAAGAATATTTTTTAGTAGTGTTTTTTAAAATTAACGCCTTCTGGTTTTCTGGTTTTTGAATACAGAGACTAACAAGAGCTGGCCGAGTGGTTCAAAGGGTAGCATTGGATTTCAAGATCGTGCCTCTGCACCTTTTGGATAATCTGTTGGAATTATCTTAAACAGTTCCTCCCTTGTTATCATCAATGACGCCGTTAGTACCATGCTCCAACTTGTAAACATGAAGTAGTCCCAGTCATGAGTGCTTTAGACGTGAATCATGTAGCATTTGTTTTCAATTGGTGTTAAAAAAACTGTAAAAAAAATTCTACATGTCTTTTAATCAAATATCATTAGAAATTGTAGAGTAATTTTAAATATTTGCAAAAAAAAATTCTTATTAATAACGTTTCAGTTTTTGGAAAAAGTTTTTGAAACCAACACCAATGGATAGTTATGACAAAGGAAACTAGAAATGTTGTACTGCATAAATTGTTAGTAGTATAATTTGTCGATAAGGAGAGTAATTGGGATTTGAAATTTCATGCACTAATGAGGCGTATTTGTTTGGTCAATGGGGGCAGCACGGCAGGAGTTTGAAGATCTATCTTCTACGTTAATTTACAAAAGGAACTTTCCCCTCGCCTTTTTTATTTTGTCATTTGTTCATCATACTAATCAAAGCAAGTATCAATAATAGTATCAATGTATCTTTGAAAAAAGTTATTAGTATGCTCTGAAATTTTATATTTTCCTTTTATCATAATAAACCTTGTTATCTTATCACTTTTATAGAGTATATAAATGGCTTCGAGCAACTACATTAGCTCCTAGTGCAAATTCATAAAATCACCATTGATTTTCTTATATAGAGGTCTTTTAGGGAGTCTTAGATATTGGGTAAAATGTTTTCTATAAAAGAATTTTGTCTGTTAAGGTGCATTAAATTAGTGAATAGCTTTTTTTTTAAATAAAATATTATACAGCCAAACCTCTTTATAACAAAATCCTTATATAATAGTCATTCACTATAAAAGCCAAGTGTTGCTCATAATGAATTTTTTAAATTATAGTTTACCTTTCTATAACAGTTTTTTACCTATAACAACAACAATCATATTTATAGTAGAACAATCTTTGTAAAATTACCCCTCTATATATAACAACCATATAGAATCTTTAAGGTTACTAATAATAATTCTAAAAATATTCGTATAATTTTTTCCATTGAACAAAGTTTCTATTTCGCGTAAGACATAAGATTTGAAGATTCGCATATGGTATTTTTTTAATTCGACAAATACCAAATAATATTTAGATAGGAGATTTAACTGTTAAGCTCTTAGATTGCTTTCAAGGGAAAGCTGTTGGATACTTTTATGCTGAAAATTTGGACACAAATCTTTGCCAATTCAAGCGTTATATCGCTAGTAAGAGAATAAAATCTACGAAACAAGCTACGATTACAAAGTTCTTTCATTAATCTTGAAAGAATTTATTTTTCTAAGTAGGCCTCAGAGTTTAAATTTATATGTTTAGTTATGAATTTATTAATGTTGTATTAGCTTTCTTCAATATTTAACTTGTGAAATATGCATATTTTTTGAGTTTTTAAATTTGAAGAATTTTCTTATCTTTTATATGTAACATTAGAAAAGGGAAAATAATTAATTTTTGGATAATTTTATATATAACGGCCAAAAAATATTTAAACATCAAATGTTGTTATAAATGTATAACAGCTATTCACTGTAAACACCAAAAATTATCGAAACAAGTGAAGCCGTTATAAAGAGGGTTGAATGTACACTAGGAGTGGGCATAAAATCCAAAAAATCGAATTCCGAACCGAACCGAACCGAATTAATTTGGTATTTCGATTTTGGTTTTTTCGGTATTTCGATTTATTTCGGTACATAAATTTCAGTATTTCGGTTCGGTATACGGTATTGGGTTTTTGATATTTTGATATTTCGGTATGACCGAGAAATCTGTCTGGGGCCGATCTTTTGACCAACCGCATCCTTCGAAACTCGATGGATAATGGGTCCGCCCCTTTATCTTTCTCTACTTAAATATCAGGCTTTGCTCTGCATGGTGTGGGGGCTTGAACCTGTGACCTAAAACACAAATTCACCACCCTTTGCCACTTGAGCTAGGCCCTGGGGCAAATATCGAAATAGTTTAGTCCAAGCCCAACTTTATTTTTATTTTTTAGCCCAATAACTTTAAGCCCACACCTCAAAAATCCAAAACCCCTAGTTGCTTAATTCCTTACCCTTAGGCTTTAGCAAGGTTCCACCAAGCAGATTAAGAACTTCTAGAAATTTTGGAGCATAGATAAAAAATGTATACTGTATAGGCAGTTAACTATCTTTGGCATTGAGTTTGAATGGACTGTTTAACTATCCTTCTTTTTGTTTTAGGATAAAGTATGACTTTATAGTAGAGGCATAAAAGGAATTGTTGCTTTTTACGTGTAAGTTGTAATATTTAGGTGCAACTTTTTCTCTTGTATTAACTGATGGTATTATAAGATGCTTCCTCGCATTGCCTCCGTGTTTAGTCAAATGCTAGTAAATAATACTAGTTATATTGGTTTCAAAAGTTGAAACGTATCTTTTCAACCCTAAGAGCTACAGATTTGAATAGGCACAAGCCTTATAACATAGATTTGGTTTAAACCGAAATCGTACCGAACCTAAATAAGAAATACCGAATCGTACCGAAATATTTTGATACGATATTTGTATACACAATTGATAAACCAAATACCGAAATACCAAACCGAAATTCTTAAATACCGAATCGAAGTACTGAATGCCAACCCCTAATGTACACTAATGGAAGAAAAATATTTAAGAATGTTTGTTATTTTCTCTATTGTATCAAGTCTTCTCTCATATCACTTAGCTTGTTTCAAATCAATATATAGATATTAATTAATTCTGACGTCTAATATTAAAAAGTATCATCATTGATATATGGGATTAATTTCATTGAAGGTCATCCAATTAATTCTATATTTCACAAAAATCACTTATTTATTATTTATCACTTAAAAATCACTCAATTTTACATTTATAACTTAAAAATTATTCTGGTTCTAAACCTACAAATATCCAATAAAAAATATGACATGGCATTAAATTTAATTAAAAAATATAATAACACCACATAAGCTTCAATAGACCATATCTAAGTTAGACCCATTTCTTCCTCAGCCCGAATTGACCTATAACTAAAATGGGTTATTAATATTTGAACAATTAACTGGACTAGCACTTTGATTATGTGGTTAATTTGTAGAAAAAGAAGTATAAGAAATTTTTAAAAAAATAGATCTTTTGAATTTATTTAGGTTTTGGTTGAACATTTATGGTCAATGACACAATATATTGTTTCTTTCTTTTGTCCATACTATCGCTATAGGTTGTCTATGATTGCAGTGAGTATTGACAACTTTCACTATGCAATTTTATTGTGGGTGTTTTTTACTGAGCAGTATTTTTGTCTGTTAGTATTGCTTAATAAGCAACATTTTGACTTTAATGGAATAGTAATTTGTGAAAATAGGTTCTTATTAGCTTGTTGTTCTTACCTGTTAGTGATATATTTATATGTTGTCTGAGATTGATATGATAGTATTTTAAGTTTTTAACTTCATAGAAAATTATAAAATGATACGAAGGATGCAAAAACTGGTTCTGTTCATATTTTTAATGAAATTATAGGCGGTGATATTAAGGTTATCAGGTAACAAATAAAGTAAGATATTTTTGGCACAAAATAATTGTTCTCTCTTCTTTTCCTTCTAATGGTCAAAATATTAATACCTATTTGGGTTATGGGTCAAATAGAATTGTGGATGAAATGGGTCTAAATTGGACATGGTCCATCAAAGATTATGTGGCACTATAAATAAATTTTTTAATTAAATTTAATGTCATGTTATATTTTTATAGAATATTTTACAAATTTTAAACTAAAATGACTTTTAAGTTATAAAAGTAATATTGAATGACTTTTAAATAATAAAAAATAAATAAATAATTTTTTTAAAATAAATGATAAGTTGAATGATCATAGTTAAAATTAACCCTTGATTGGTCATGGGACTCCAGAGTCGAGAGGCTCTCATTGAAAACTAGAAGCAAAGAGAGGCAGCAAAATATAACTTTTAAGTTGAATAATTGATCAATTATTTATCTTGAATAACTTGACAACTTCAAAAACTTACGCGTGTTGCATCAATATGAAGAAGATATTAGTAATCTGTATTGCTGTAAAATAAAATAATAAATTTTCTGTAAATACAGAAACAATACAAAACTTTACTAGCGGGGGATTAGCGCGGCCGCACTAGTGGAATTTACCAGGGATAGTGAGAAACCTGACTAGCGCGACCACTAGTGCGTGCTGAGCCCCGACGCGCTAGTCCAGGCGTCCTTAGCTTTTCTATGAAAAAATAATATAAGAATAAACCGAGTCCATTGAATACACAATGTATCCTTAAGAAAATTATTCCCCTCAAGTACCCGAGGTTTTGGAATATATCCTCCTAGGATAGAACGATTTAACTCACCAGAGTGTTGGTACCAAAAACGCCGGTGAACAACGAACCATTCGAAGGCTGTAAAACACACTGGAATATTTCGTGCAGAAGAAGATCAGAAAATTTAGTAAGTAAAAATTTTGGGATTCAAGGTATATTTATAGCCAATTTCGTACTGTTTCTAAAAAGGTTTTGCAACCTTTCAGAATAGCCATAGTTGTTGGAACATGTGTGAATCCTTTCAGAACAGCCATGGTTATTTTGAACAGGTATGAATGTTGCGAGAAATATAAAAACATATTTAAAATAATCCGAAAAAGAAAACGGGTCGGACCAGGGCCAGCTCGCGGGTCGCATGTCATTCCAGATTTGAATTTGTTCCATTAATTAATTAAATTAATTAATTAAATAATTTGAAAAGAATTTTGTCCAAAAAGATTAATCAATCAATCTTTGACCAAAACTCGTTTCAGTGTCATCCAATGTATTTGATAGGAATTACTTGTAAATTGACTCAGTTTGCTAATAGCACATGCTATATCTGGTCGCGTACAATTCATTATATACATCAAATTCTCAATACTCTTGCATAGTCCAGTTGTGAGTCACTTTCACCTTCATTCTTTTGAAGTGCATAACTCACGTCAATTGGAGTCTTGGCAATTTTGAAATCCAAATACTTGAACTTGTCAAGTATTTTTTCAATGTAGTGAGGCTATGATAATGCTAGACCTTGTGGAGTTTTGTGAATTTTGATTTCTAAGATCACATCAGCAACTCCTAAGTCTTTCATGTCGAATTTGCTAGCCAACATGCGTTTTCTAGCATTTATATTTGCCATACTTTTGCTCATTATCAACATGTCATCAACATATAAACAAACAATGACTTCATGACCTGAAGTGTTTTTAATGTAAACGCATTTGTCGCACTCGTTGATTTTAAAACCACTTGCCAACATTGTTTGGTCAAATTTGGCATGCCATTGTTTGGGTGCTTGTTTAAGTCCATAAAGCGACTTAACAAGTTTGCACACTTTTTTTTCTTTACCAGGAATCAACAAACCCTCAGGTTGTTCCATGTAAATCTTTTCCTCCAATTCTCCATTTAAGAAAGTTGTTTTAACATCCATTTGATGGATTTCAAGACCATACACGGCCGCTAATGCCACATCCTAATAGTTGCTATCCTCGTTACTGGCGAGTAAGTGTCAAATTAATCAAGGCCTTCCTTTTGTCTATAACCTTTGACAGCAAGTCTTGCTTTATATTTGTCAATAGTGCCATCAGCTTTCATTTTCCGTTTAAAGATCCATTTCGAACCTAAAGGCTTATTTCCAGGAGGAAGATCAACCAATTCCCATGTATGGTTATCCAAAATTGATTGAATCTCACTATTGACTGCCTCTTTCCAAAATGCTGAATCAGAAGACGACATAGCTGCTTTAAAAGTTTGAGGATCATTTTCAAGCAAGAATGTCACAAAATCTGGTCCAAACGAAGTAGATGTTCTTTGACGTTTGCTACGCCTTGGATCTTCTACACTTGGAGTATTTTCCTTTGGTTCTTCCCGAGGTCGTTTAGGTCTTTCACTTAACGACTCGCATTCAGTTTTATACGGATAAATGCTTTCAAAAAATTCAGCATTATCTGATTCCCTTACCGTATTAACACGAATCTCGGGATTATCGGATTTATGGACCAAAAATTGACATGCTTTACTATTTGTAGCATATCCATTGAAAACGCAATCTACTGTTTTTGGTCCGATTACCCTTTTAGGTAAAGGAACTTGTAACTTTGCTAGACACCCCCACACTTTGAAATATTTTAAATTGGGTTTTCTACCTTTCCATATTTCATATGGAATAGATTGCGTTTTGCTATGGGGTACTCTGTTGAGTATTCGATTAGTTGTAAGGATAGCTTCCCCCCACAAACTTAGCGGTAATCCGGAACTTATTAATAAAGAATTCATCATTTCCTTTAATGTCCGATTTTTTCTTTCCGCAATTCCGTTGGATTGAGGTGTGTAAGGTGCAGTAGTTTGATGGATAATTCCATATTCCGAACATATTTCTGCAAACGGAGATTCATATTCTCCACCTCTATCACTTCTAATCATTTTGATCTTTTTATTCAATTAATTCTCTACTTCATTCTTGTATTGCTTAAATGCTTCAATTGCTTCATCCTTACTATTAAGAAAATAAACATAACAGTATCAAGTGCAATCTACAATAAAAGTAATAAAATACTTTTTCCCATCTCGAGATGGTGTCGACTTCATATCGCAAATGTCAGTATGAATTAAGTCTAAAGGGTTTGAATTCCTTTCAATAGATTTATAAGGATGTTTTACAAACTTAGATTCAACACATATTTGAAATTTTGATTTATTACACTCGAATTTAGGCAATACTTCTAAAATTAATTAAATTCCGCAAGGTTTTATAATTGACATGTCCTAAACGAATATGCCATAAATCATTTGACTCCAACAAATAAGAAGAAGCTGAAATTTTATTCATAGTATCAACTCGCGGGGCGGGCCCCTGTGGTTGCGAGCTGGAGCTGCCATAGCTTATGGATATAGCAATGGGAGGGCCCCAGTAGAGAGAAAAGTCAGGATAACGAGCGCTTCGACCGCCAAGCAGGCGGCAGGAGCAGCGTGCAAGTGCTTGGTAAGCCAACAACCCAGTGAACCGGGCGGGGCACTCGAAGAAAGGGGGCACACTGAGCAAGTACGAGAAATTGGCCCCGCTCACCATTAAATTGAGTTTGAAAAGGCCCTCCGTGAGGTAGCCTTTTCCAACGTACATTTTATTCTTGCGTACAACAACTTTATCAGAAACAAATACACATTTGAATCCATATTCTATCTTTCTTTCTATTTCAAAGCTTGTGCTTTTTTCACTAGTAAAGAAGTAGAAACTAAATTCTTCCTAATAGTAGGAACATGAAGAACGTTGTTGAGCGTTAACACCTTGCCGGAAGTCATCTTTAGGAAAATCTTCGCATAACCTTCAATCTTGGCTGTTGAGTTATTTCCCATGGAAATCTCTTCTTCGGGACCAGCAGTACAGTAAGTCGCAAATGCTTCTTTGACAGCACAAACATGTCGAGTGGCTCTGGAGTCAATCCGCCACTCCTTCGGATTTCCAATTAAGTTGCATTTCGAAAGCATTGCACAAAGATCATAAATGTCATTATTCTTCTACACTATGTTGGCTTGTCCCTTCTTCTTATCCTTTTTCGGGAAGCGACAATCAGGGGCTTTGTGACCAACTTTTTCACAATTGTGGCAGTTGCCCTTGAATTTCTTTTTGTTCTGCTCATTAGTCTGTCCAGAAGATCTCTTCCTCTTCTTACTTTTTGGAGCAGTTTCTTCAACGATATTAGCTCCCATGATGGTTGAATTTCCACGAGACTTCTTCTTGGTTGTTTTGTTGTCTTCCTCAATCTTGAGACGAATCACAAGATCTTCCAACTTCATTTCTTTGCGCTTATGCTTGAGATAGTTCTTGAAATCTCTCCACGAAGGAGGTAATTTTTCAATCATTGCAGCCACTTGAAATGCTTCATTCACGACCATACCTTCAGCAATAAGGTCATGAAAAATAAGTTGAAGTTCCTGAACTTGGGTTCCCACAATTTTGATGTCTATCATTTTATAGTCTAGAAACTTGGCAACCACGAACTTCTTCAAGCATGCATCTTCTGTCTTGTACTTCTTCTCAAGTGTGTCCCATAATTCTTTCAAAGTATTTATCGCACTGTACACATTATACAAGTCATCCTCTAAAACACTTAAAATATAGCATTTGCAAAGAAAATCTGCATGCTTCCACGCCTCAACAATCATGAACTTTTCATTGTACGACATGTCCGCAGTAGGCACTAAAGGCTCTTCGCTAGTGAATTTATGCATAACAAGTGTGGTAAGCCAAAAGAACACCCTTTGCTGCCATCCTTTGAAGTTGGCTCCAAAAAATTTCCCCGATTTTTCTGCTGGTGGAACAACAGTCCCGCTCGACGAGGCTATCGTCATTGCCGCAACAGTCGCGGAAAAACTTCCGTTATCAATTGCCATTTCTCACTGTAAACAACAGAAGAGTTCAATCAATGGCAAAACCAGAACAGTAAACAATATTGTAATCAACAATAAACAATATGTATAATAAATAAAAACCAAAGTTGTTATATACTGTTTCACAAAAAACGATGAAGTTTTTATGTTCTTCAAATCATTTTCTGAATTTTAAAATTCTGATGAAGTTTTTATATCTTCAAATCAGAATAGTAAAATTTAGACGAAGTAGAAAACATAAAGGTGTTTCATCTCCACAAATAGAATATAATAAAAATATAATTTCCTTAAGATTGTTAGTAATCTGTATTGCTGTAAAATAAAACAATAAATTTTCTGTAAATACAGAAACAGTGCGAAACCTTACTAGCGCGGGCTCTAGCGCGGGATTAGCGCGGCCGCCCTAGTGGAATTTACCAGGGACAGTGAGAATGACTAGCGGGACCACTAGTGCGTGATGAGCGCTGGCGCGCTAGTCCAGGCGTCCTTAGCTTTTCTATGAAAAAATAATATAAGAATGAACCGAGCCCACTGAATAAACAGTGTGTCCTTAAGGAAATTATTCCCCTCAAGTACCCGAGGTTTTGGAATATATCCTCCCAAGATAGAACGATTTAACTCACCGTAGTGTTGGTATCAAAAACGCCGGTGAACAATAAACCACTCGAAGGCTGTAAAACACCTTGGGATATTTTGTGCAGAAGAAGAAGAAGAAGAAGCTCAGAAAATTTAGTAAGTAAAAATTCTGGGATTCAAGGTATATTTATAGCCAATTTCGTATTGTTTCTAAAAAGGTTTTGCAACCTTTCAGAATAGCCATAACTGTTGGAACAGGTGTGAATTCTTTCAGAACAGTCATAGCTATTTTGAACAGGTATGAGTATTGCGGGAAATATAAAAATGGATTTAAAATAATCTAGGAAAGAAAACGGGTCGAACCGTATCGGATCGCGGGTCGTTCCGAATTTGAATTTTTTTCATTAACGAATTAAGTTAATTAATTAAATAATTTGAAAAGAGTTTTGTCCAAAAAGATTAATCAATCAATCTTTGTCCAAATCCTATCTGAATCCAAAGCCAAAGCCGAAGCCGAAGTCGAAGCTGAGCCGAGCAAGCGACGACGACGACGTCGCGTGGCTTGCCTTCTTCTCAACTCTTTAAGATCTAGAAGAAGAGCTTCTCTATATATACATATAGATTTTCTTTCCTTGTTCCAATGAGAGACAAAGTGCACTAATTCAAAATTTCATTTCTCTCCATTTCTTTTCCCACCATTTTCTATTCACTCTCTTTAAGCTACACCAAACTTAAAATTAAACTAGACTACGCTTAAAATTAAGCTACACTAAGCTTAAAAACCAACAGAAGAAACTAGAAAAGGCACAATACCATTTGTTTTAAATATATTATTTTCTAGCATAACCAAATTTATTTCACAATATCATAGGTCAAGAAAGTGATGTGATCAAATGTTTTTTTATACGGTCATAATGGTTCTGACTCTAGCTCGATGACAGAGTATGAAGCGTGAAGATCGAAGCGCTAGCTGAGGATTGAGACCGAGCATGATCGACGTCGAGTAACGGAATTGCGAGATATTAGCAACCGACCAAAGATCTCGGCAGAGATCTTGGAATAAATTGAACCAAGCGGCTATTGACGTCAATCATGTGATTTATTTCCGTTATTGGAGTTGTACCTTATTTAGGATTCCTCTATTATATAAAGAGGGACCCCATTCATTTGTAAAGACATCATACATTCACTGATAAAATAATATATACGCTGCTCTTTACTTATTATTCACTGTTGTTCGTTACTGTTCTTACTACTTGATCTCGAGACTATCCCGAATCGAGGTCGATAAATTGCTACAACACTAGTTTGATTTATTTTATCGTTCAATTTATTTATTTAATTCATCATTTATCAATTGATATTGAATTAGATCATGTATCCTTAAAATCATAATACAAGTTTAATTGTTACTCGAATTTTAGGGGAAACAGTTTTCAAAAATTTTGACTCACATTTTGAAAAGTTTTCTCAAGTTAGTATATTTGTTAATGATTTTGAATTGACCTTAACTAGAAAAGCTATAGTATTATGAGTCATGTAAGTATAATTAATGAAGAAAAAGCAAATTGCTCGTATAGACAATTAAAAAAGAAAAATGAAATCTATCTTTCATTTACTCACTTGAGAAGTTTCCAATTTCTTTCGACTTACCGGCCAATAGATGAGAAAAGAAAAAAAAGTTAGAGCAAAATTCACAAACCATTATAGATAGATAGACTTAAAAAGAAGGCCTAAAATGACAACAAGATTATTCTTGCATACAAATTGGAAGCCCTATATTGGTCTAGCTTAAATATTTGGGACTATTTTAAGGCACACGTTATCTTTTAGCAGCCACAAATATCACGTAACTCTGTCTATTGCTTAGACAGATGAAGACATTTTTACTAAATAACGAGTTAGGTAAAAGTGCATTTCATTTTATCAACTGCCAGAAAAGGACAAGGTATTTATGGAAAAAAAGTGTTAGTGTTCAAATCCATGTAATTTCAAATTTTCCCAACTTTGTATATAGGTTATGGTACTATATGCTTTAAAATGTATACAAAGAATTTTGAGTCATGCATGTAAGTTGTCACCGACTACTCACCAAGAAATTTGGCCAAAAGGGTCGCCAACCAATTTCCAAATATTAGGATGAGTTTAAGATATGCACGGACAATGTAAATAATTTTACAATGGTAGTGCAGTTTAATTGTATGTAATAAATTATTATTCTATATTCCACATAATTATATCAAACTAATTTATATTAAAGCTACTTTATTGTTGTAGGTCAATGTTGTGTAATAAAATTTTACGTTGTTAGTAAAGATTATTTAAAAAGCAAAACCACATGATGTATACTATACCAATGAATCTATATGATTTATGCATGAGTCAAACTACTTTGAGAAAAGACTAGATTTAGACACCTAAAGTTTAATTTTTCATCACAGTGTCTCAAAAGGGTATGTTGTGTAATAAATTGGAACTCCTAAAAATGGATGAGATAATTAGAATTTCTAATATTTTCATTGACTTCACGAAATGTGTACTCTTTTCATGTTTTCTATTTTTGCTCTAATTGTTTTGTTTAAAACCTCAGTCTTCCTTTCCTTCAAATATTTTCCCATCGCAGCGAATATCACCCCCCGCGAATATCCCCCCCCCCCCCACACACACACACCCCACCCCCACCCCCAAAGAACTGCTTTTAAATTATTTTACAGACATTATTTTTATGAATAATCTAATTAATATTGTAGTTGGGTTCACAATATATAATTCGCTTAATAAGTCTGTCATAGCCTCTCATTTAGTCATTTTAGTCCAACTGATAAAGTTGAAACTCTAATAATCATAAGATGTTTCTATTTTTCTTTTCTTTATTTATATATGTAAAGAAAGTAAATAGTCATAACAATACATAAATGATAAAAGAAACTCCACAAAACAAATGTGGACTCACCTAAAGTTTGACTCGAATCTCAAACCTAACAACAAAATTAAGGATCATTTGGTCATAAATTTTGCCAAAATAAATTTGGAATTTTTCGGTAAATATATATTTGGCCATAAATTTTATTTACATTTTGAAAAATTCTCAAAACCTACAAACTCGTTTGGCCATAGATTTTGCCAAAATAAACTTGGATTTTATTTGGCAAACACATGTTTGGCCATACATTTTACCTATATTTTGGCAAAATCCCAAGTCCCAAATTCAAAACCAGCTCTATAGTTGATTTTAGGCCAAATCCCTTATAATACACATGTTTTTCCAAAATAAATTTGGGAATATGTTTTGAAAACGTATGTCCAAACACATTTTCATCTTCAAGCCAAACTTCATCCAAAACAAATTTTTCAAAACAAATTTGGGAAGTTATGGCCAAACGCTAGCTAAGAGCTGGTTTTGGCCCAAAATATCACTATTACATTTTTAAAAATTGTTCCAAACTTTTATTATAAAAGAGCCCGCCATTTATTATTTTGTAACAATGTCGCTTCGTCTTCTCGGTCATCTAATAATATATTATGTAGTTCATTATAAAAATGATAATTTTGTACCAAATTTATTTATGTTTAGAACTATGGTTTGCGATAATATAATACATGTTATTGATAAAGGTACTGTGTGAATCTGTGATGATTTTTAGAACTTGTGGGTATAAATCATATTTCATGTTTTTTTCAACAAAAATAAAAAATAAAAATATATGTCCAAACACATTTTTATCTTCAAATCAAACTTCACCCAAATTAAAATTTTCAAAATAAATTTGAGACTCTATAGCGAAACGCTAGCTAAAATTTCTTTGTATTTGTAGGGATAGGATGGGAGCTCAAGTTATGAAATATAAGGAATAAAATGACATAGAAACGAACTTTTCTTTTCTTTTGCTTTTACTGACAATTTATCCAAATATAAAGTGAAAGGCTTGCCGTGCTTGACAAAAAGAATGAATCGTGTTTGGAATTATTGAAAGATTGTCTAAATAGGATACAGATCTTTTTTATTAATAAAATATTTCACATAATAACATATAACTTTTACAAAAGCACATATGATGTATCTAACGTGAAAAATTAAACATGAATGGCAAAATTAAACATGTGAAAATCTCTAAATTTACTATGTATAAGATAATATTGATATGTGAAACTCTTGAAAGGGGCAAGGCACATATAGTTGCTTGGAGGATAACCAAATTATATACATTTTTTTAAATTTTATACTTCATACAAACTTCTTCTGCTAATTTATTGAAAATGAAATTACACTATTAAGAACATATTATTTGACAATTTTGAGGTTTTGAGGACAAAGGCACTTCCATATTTAAATCGATAGATCAGGATAAGCAAACGATTTGCCATCAAGATATATTACCTTCTTTTTTTTTAATAAACGTGGTGTCCAGGCCATAGAATATATTACTTTAACTGATTCAACTTCAAACTTCTTTTCACAGTACACTGAAAACATAGTTACCATTGTGTTCGAAACAATGTTGGCCTTCAGTTAAATCCGTGCATGTATACTCTATGAAGCATTCCTTGTTTTTGGTGTTATGGCTAAATGTGCACCATTAATGATGGGTGCAAAACGATAGGGTCCTAGATGTAATGCCAATATTAACATGTTACATTATAATTTCTAGTGCTACTAGCAGCAATTCCATTATACATTCATGATAAATCAGTGGGTGCATAAGCATAATTGGGTAAAGTACCACTGAGCCCACTACTCATTCTCCATGGGTATAAACTACATTCTTTCTTAAATTTTTGAACTTTCTACATAGAAGATGGTAGTAGAAAGCAACGGATTGGAGCTCTCATGGAAATTGCATGGAGATTACCGAAAGAGAAGCCGGACCATGCATCTACCTTTGAGATAGGTTATAGGAGGTGCTAGGGCAAGAGCACCAACTCGTCTCATTAGGGCAATAGCTACAAGAACTAGTAACTACTACTGCTAAGCAGTTTAGCAGTTTTCACAAAAACAATTCATTCCACCTACATTTCTTTGCAAAACTGATCCCGTATATCAATTGCTAGATCTAGAATCACTATACCAAATGAAACACAAGTGCTAACACTCCCGCAACTACTACATTCCACCCAAAAAACAAAAAATAAAAAACAATCAAGAATCTAAAAATAGTGGAAATGGATGAAACAACAATGAACTTTGGACTGCATATGAGAAGCAATAGAGACAGACCTAAGCTCGAAGGAATCGCGGGAGAAGAAAACTTCATACTTGTGCAGAGCAGAGAGGCAAAGAGTGGGCAGGCACAGTTAGGGTTCAGAGAAACCCTTGAAATGTTTCCATAAACCTAAACACATTTTTAGCCCTTCTTCTATTGAAAACTAGGGGCAAGGATGCCATTTCATTTCTTAAATAAATGAAAATTAGACATTTCCACTACACATGTTTATGGGTTGAACATTTAAAGGAACTACGAAAGGAATATGAGGAAAACGAGAAATCTCCCTCTTCTTTTTTTTTTTTTTTTTT
>ML438284.1:596-26671 GCA_005239525.1 Nicotiana knightiana | reverse complement strand
GAAATCTCCCTTTTTTTTTTTTTTTTTTTTGTCTTTTTTTTGTTTTTTGTTTTTTGTGGATGGGAAAAGGGTCAAATTTGTCCCTTTATTATGCAGAAAGGATCAAGTTTACCCTATGTTATTATTTTTATCTAAGAATATCTTTTATTAAACAATTAAGTAAAATACCCTTCCTTCCTTAAAATTATCCAAGGTGAACGTTCAATCTCATGTGTCACTGATATAAAATCTTCACTAACAGCTTGTTTGGATGGTTACATGTAGTTTCATACTGTATCGTATTGTATTGTTTGATGAAAATAATGTTTGGATAGATTTAGAGGGGTACACAAGAATTTTTGTAAGCGGTATCGAAATTTATAGAAGAACAGGAATAATAACTTTAATTATCATACTTTTGGACAAGAAATAGCCTTAGTCTATTGAATTTGTTGAGTCTTAAGTTAGAAAAGGTCCTAAGTTCAATTCTATTTTATCACTTTTTAACCACAAAGACTCTCTCAAATATTGACAAAAAAAGATTTGCTAGTTGTTTCGAACCGTTGACCTCTTAGAGCAAAATCAAGCACATAACCAAGGCACCAAGAGACAATTTATGCCAACTGGTGTCATTTTTTCTTACTTATCTGTTTTCTTACAGTATTAATACATATATTTAGTAAAGTATTCTGATGAAACGGAGTCGCATGACATCGCTTCATCAAACGTGCATCCGCCCCAAAATAGATTGTATCGTTTGCCGTTGTTTCATGATCTCACACACCAAAAATATAAAGAATAAACTTTCAATATTACTAAGAAAAAACAGGATGCGAAGTATAATTATTATATAAAAAAAATTATGGTAAAGGATAAAATATGATTATTTAATAATAAGGAAGGACAAAATGAGAGAAAAATCAAGGTAACGACGTCACCACACCAAATTTGTCGTTACATAAAGTGACACTTTTCGTCGTTACGTAACAATTGATTTAATGATACGGTATAATAAAATTTAAGTAACAATAAAAAAAATATTTTATTTAAGTAACAATACGATACAACAATAGGTAACAACCATCCAAACAAGCTCTAACAGGCGAATTTGACACAATTGAGTAAACAGGTTACCTGAGAGAAGATAACAACACTCCATTGCTTGATCTGAAGAAATTTGTTGTATGGTAAGTCCAGGGATTTAAAGGGGTTGTTCTGTTTCTTGTTCTAGGTCAGTTTTATCAATTTAAGTGACTGAAAAAAGGTAATATTTTTAACAATTTGGGGATCCTCACTTCAATTCAGATAGGGAAAAAGGTAAGAAATAACCTTCCACAAAGAGAAAAAAATTATTTGTACCTTCTGTTATACTATCGATACACTATTGCCTTCAATATTATAAAATTGGTGCAAAAATATCTTCTTTTCTCCACATGGCCTGACATTTTGTTAAGGTAGATGCCACATGACATGCCACCTCACCGCTTTCTCCCCAACATCTTCTTCTACCACCATCTCCCGTGCTTATACATTTTCCTTTGACACCCATGCTAAATATTACTGCTTCCACAGAGTAGGGTTCAAAATTGACAAAGTTGAATTCCTTAAATTTTCTTTTTTATAAGTTCGACACATATCCTTTATTCTTAAAAGGAATTTGAAACTTATATTTTGTCTTATTTATGCAATTGCAGTGTCTCCTAATGTGTTTTAAGTTTTAACCCAAATCTTTGTTTTTGATTCGTGAAACCGAGGTTCCCCAATTAAGTAGAAATGACGTGGGGTAGCCACTATTTAAGGTGGTATTTATTTTTTATCCAGCAATTTTAATGTTGAGCAAAAATCGTCACTACTCTATTAAAATTAATATGAAAAGACATTTTTACCCTTTCTTCCATTGCTTTTCTTCTCAAACCCTCGCTTCTCACTCTGCATCGAATACATTGGCTCTGGTTTCTTGATTAAGAACTAAACAAGTTGAGCGTGGCTCTTGCAGAGGAAGTTAGTTCATTTAATCTATAATTTTTAGCTGAAAAGTACAAGAAAATGAAAAGGAAAACACAAACAAGTATTTCTCTTTTCTCTGTTTGAGATATTCACAAACAAAAATTAGTGCAAATGAGGTATTTGTTGAAAGAGGTTTTGAAGACACTTTGTGGAGTGAATCAATGGTCTTACGCTGTTTTTTGGAAGTGGAAGATTAGTTGCCAGAATACCAATTGAGTTTTCTTATTTCAATGAATCAAATTCTCTTTTTTTAGGTGGGTCCTGAATTTAGAGTTGGAAGTTCTGAAATTAAGGACATTTGATCCTTAACTTAGAGTTACAAGCACAGAAGTTAAGGACACTTGGTCCTGAACTTAGACTAACAAGCTCAAAAGTTAAGGACTATAGGTCCTGAACTTACACTTACAAGTTCAAAAGTTAAGGACAATAGGTCCTGAAGTTTGAGTTCCAAGTTCAAAAGTTAAGGATAATAGGTACTTTGAATTTCAAGTTCAAAAGTTAAGGACACTTGACCCTTAACTTTGAGTTAGAAGTTAAAAAGTTAAGGACACTTGGTTCTGACCTTCAAGTTTCAAGTTCAAAAGTTAAGGACACTTGGCCCTTAACTTTGAGTTAGAAGTTAAAAAGTTAAGGACACTTGGTTCTGACCTTGAAGTTTCAAGTTCAAAAGTTAAGGACACTTGGTCCTTAACTTTGAGTTCCAAGTTCAAAAGTTAAGGACACTTGGTCCTGAACTTAGACTTACAAGTTCAAAAGTTAAGGACACTTGGTCCTGAACTTAGACTAACAAGTTAAAAAGTTAAGGACATACAGTCCTTAACTTACAGTTACAAGATCAAAAGGTCCTTAACTTTGACTTACAAGTTCAAAAGTTAAGGACGCTTGGTCCTGAAGTTTGAGTTCCAAATTCAAAAGTTAAGGACATGTAGTCCTGAAGTCCTAAAGTTAAGTTCAAAAGTTAAGGACATGTAGTCCTGAAATCCTGAACTTAGAGTTGAATTTATACGTGGCTTTAAGGACACATGATTTTACTTGGCACAAACTGAGAAAATATGTAAATTGATATTGAAATTGACTGCAACTAGAAATAAAAAAAGCCCGAAATAAACGAAGTTTTGGCCCTCGAGCTAGGTCGCCCTCGAACCAAATGAATATTCTACTGAAAAATATGAACAGCGCAACATAGTATTGAAAGCTTAAGAGAAAAGTGGTATATTGCGTTGTATTGCGTGGCTTTTATGTCTTTTACAAATGATCAGACCCCTTTTATATAGTAGGGGATTCCTACCTTTGATACAATTCTAAAATACAGTAATAAATCCCATAATTATCTAATTAATCGGCCTCTTCTTGATACGTGCCGAGATTTTTGCCGTAATCCTCGCCCTATCATGGATATTTTGGCTTTCCGTCACTTGGATCGGTAAACTTTCCTTGGTCTTGCTCGATCTCTATCCTGCATGGTTTTAATCTTGGCTGACCTCGATCTTGTTCGGTCTCTGGGTCTTGAGCTTGGCAAATCTAACTTCATACCGTGGTCCGATATAACATGAGATTGAACCTTGGTTTGCCTCATTCTAGAATAAGCCTGATTTTGACCGTATACAGATAGTCCCCTCATTTCTCGGAGAGAAGACGATGAGAAACGATATGAACTTTTATAATCTTATCTCGACGGGTCATGACGTAAGCGACGAACCCAACCATGACGTCTGCAACAAATAGACACTGAAACGTCCCGTCGGTTCAGATATCGAGGCATTAAATGCCTGCCAGTTATTTTCGGCCACTACCGGTTCTGAACCGTCATATTCAACCTATAAATACATCTTTCTTCTGTTTCCCAAACTTTATTTTCAAATATTCTTCACTCTTATCTTCTAATCATTTGCTTTCCTCAAAGCATTGCTCTTTCTGATCTTGGTGTTTCTTCGCTTGATCTATCCCAAAATACCAAGTATTCCTTTTCAATTTCTATTCTTCTTCGTCCATAAAAATTAAATGGCTAAAACTTCAAAAACTGTTCGCAAAAGGAAACTGCTTCCTCGTCCCGGCCGGCTGGCGAGGAACCAGCGGTGGAGCCACGCCCTGAAGAATTCTCTCCCAAAGGGTGCGTCATTGATTCCGACTTCAAGGTTGAAAAAACTTCCTCGGTTCTGGGTCTATGCGAGCCAATATCTAGATATATATGATTGATCACTGATAACTTCCTCTCCCAAGTTAAGAAAGATGGCAACTGGGATAAAAAAACATATGGTGGTACCTGCTCCGGAAGAATCAATCACCACCCGCGTGTAAGGGTTCTTAAGTGCTTATACTTACCCTTCATGTTGGGTCCTTTGGATCCAATTATTATAGACTTCTGCAAGAAGTACAAGGTGACTCTCGGTTAGATTCACCCCTCTTTCTGGAGGATAGCAGTATTGCTTCGCTTCTTCGTGAGCAGAATCGACGGGTGTCCCTTCACCCTCGACCACCACATACGCCTGTATAGCCCCCGACTCTATCGAGGGGGACTAATAAATCTTACTCGATGGGCCACCAAGGCGCCTTTCTCGAGTATAGATGAGGATAAAGACCAGGGCTGGATGGGCCGATTTGTTCGAGTGAAGACCTCAGATCTTGATCCCGGCCGAGAGCATGCCATTTCCTGAGAAATGGAATATGAATCATAAGTGTAACTTCGTCCTTAATTTTTTTGTCTTCGTTTTTCCTCTTTTCTTATTAGTGTTTTTTGATGCAACTATTGCCTGGATGTCGGGTGTGGTTCCTCAACTCGAGGACTGGGTCAGGGGCCTAGTGTTGCAGAAGACGCATTCTGAGCGCGCATGGTGTGATTTATCGAAGGATCTATAGGAGGCCCGTAACCATGGTAAATTCTCCTTTATGACTCAACAATTTGAACATTGTTTGAATTCCCTTCGATATAATTCATATTTCTTTTGTAGGTCTTGGGAAGGATGTGGCAATGAGATCCCCAACTGGTGATGAAGAAATCATTCCCCAATCATCCGTTCCGAATAATAACAAAGAGAGAAAAAGGAGAGCGGCTCCGAGTTCCACGAAATCGGATGAAAAGAATCCCAAAAATAGGCAAGCCCGTAAACCCAAGGGGAACATCATCCCTCTAACTTCGGAGTCAGTTCTACGGCTAAGGGATGAGCCTGAAGGAGAAAAAGAATAATAAGACTCTGGGATGGTGGCCCGTGCGCGAGCTGGCACCGAGATTCGAGGAACTACTGAGCCGATGGGAGCTGAAACTGCTCTGCCGTGGCTTGATGATATTAAGGGGGAAGCATCGGTCGGAGTCCCCGAGCCAGAAAGAGCTGAAGACGTTTCACCTCGAGGTGAGAAGGCTATCGAAGAGGCGGTCGATGCTGGTGTATAAACCATGTTCGAGGCCCCTCGAGATGAAGGCGTCACCCTAAAATATTTACTTGGGGAGATAGATATTGGAGATTCCCCTTCCTTTCCTTCATTCACTGAGTCGATGATCAAGGATGCTCAAGCGATGGAGACTTGCCACACTGAAGGGGTCCATGGACCAGAAGACCCTTTTCGTGGATACTTTGTTGGAGTGGAAGATGTCATCGGTCTGGGTGACTTAGAGGTACCGAGGAAGATCTCGAATAAGGCTTCCTCGGGCTTTAAACTGGCCGATCAGTTCCCGACCCCTAGCTTCGATCCTGGGCGTAAGCGATCAAATATCATCTCGGTTCCGGAGGATGCTCAGGTTCTTTTTGTCCAAATGGATGAGGTGGAAATACCCTGCCTTTTCAACAAAGCCCAACATGCTCTAAATCGGGTAATCCCAGATTTGCTTGTCGATTTCAATTTTCGTACTCGGATTTTTCTTCCTTTACATAACTTCTTTTTCTCTGTTTATAGGCTTCAGTGCTTCATCATAAGGCTTTCCTCTGATCCCGAGGGGAGATGAGCCGATATGAGATCGAGATCCGAAAGCTTACTGAGGAAAAAGATGCCTGCAAGCTTCTCAGTGAACAAAGAGAAAGGGAAGCTAAAGGCCTCCGTGCTGAGCTAAAAATGGCTCAGAAAGAACACATCGAACTGGTCGAACTGGTAAGAAGAATCTTTGAAGTTAGTGACGGCGATTCAGGCGTGGTAGCTAATGGTTCGAACTCGCAGGTCCAACAAAAGCTTGAAATGATCAGGAAACTCTGTGAAGAAGCAGATGCATTAAAAACTGAGGCTGAAGGATGGAAGAAGAAAATGGATCGCCTGGCCTCAGAAAATGATACTGCTCGGGCCCAACTGGCCTCAGCTGAAAACCAGCTCCGATGTATGAAAAAGGAAATCTTTGTGCAGGCCAAGAAAATCGAGGAGCTCCAGTCACTGTTGGGTTCAACAGTTTCTGCTCGGGAGAACCTGGTCGCTAAGCTTGAAGCGGCCAAATCAGAAGTTAAGGCAGCCAAGGCTGATGCTGGTGCAGTGGTGGCTATTTACCGGGCTGATGTCGAAGCCTCTCAGATTCGAGCAAATGAGGTTGCCGAGGCCTCTCAGGTTCGAGAATAGGGGGTCGCCGAGCATGCCAAATGCCAATCTCGAAGGGCCTTGAGGAAATCCATGCTCGAGGCTTTGACCTCGAGATTGAGAAAGCTAAGGAGCTCAAAACTGAAGCTAGGAAATTAGCTTACCTCGACAATGATGACAAATCTGAAAGCTTGAGTGATTTCGAAAGCGGGAAGACCCCGAGGGTGGAGATGCCTCTCCTGGAGATGACCAGGCCACTTAGGCTTTTAAATAGTTTTTGAATTTCTGTTGAGGCCGCTTCGGCCTTTGTAAATAATTTCCATCGGGCCGTGTTGCCCTTGTAAAAAGTTTTTGATGAATAAATAAAATGTTTTTCCCTTCCATGTCTTCTGAGTCTGTTGTCTTTTTGATTTATACAAAGGTCAGAACGCCTTAACATAAAATTATGATATTGTATTCGAAGGTCCAAGGTTCAGATGGTAAGGACCGACAATAAGTACTACCCTCAACCACTTTTGATCGGTAATTCATGGGCGAATTTTCGAACTCGAATTAAGGTAGTTCTTAGGCTAAACACGTAGTCTCAGATTCGGGGTAATAATTCGATCTTGAATCGGTTTGCTCGGGATTGATAGATAGTCCATGAGTGAGGATTTGTTCGAACTTGATTTAAAGTAGCATTTATGCTTTTCTAGTCGAGTGAGAATGATCTCTCGAAATTGAAGTATAAGTAGCCCTTAGGCCTTTGTATTTTTGCTTTCTTTTGTGTCTTTTTCGAGGCCATTTTGGTCGGTGTAACTTTTGTATTTGGCCGATTTGGCCTTTGTAAAAATATCGTTTATGTATATATATAAGTCTTTCTACCCTTTTCGGCTCTCAAATTTTTTTTCCTTTATCATTCGTATTTACAAAGGTTGGAATGCCTTGGCGTGAAATAATAAGGTTGTGTTCGAGGGTTCGAACAAAACCCTACCTTTATCAGCTTTCTGGTTTAAGGCCTTATCAGGGTTCGAAGTTACCGAAGTTTTCTCCTAAAAATATCTTAAGTTTATGATTATACCGAGGGTATCCTTAGAACCAGTTGTGAAAGAATTTTTTCTTTTTTGAAGCCCTATTTTTGTTACGGATTTCAGACGTCTCCGAACCGCGTTAAACTGGCTGTAGCCCTTTAGTTCGGGGGTAACCCAGTGAGCTTGATTCAACCGGTTGTTTTGAACTCTAGCACGTCGTTAAGCGGTTTGAGGCCCTGAGTAACTTCACTTCAGGTATTATGACTTGCATGTGTGGTCGGAATTGAATTTCGGGAAGTTTGGAAAGAAATTTCTCATTTCGGAAGCTTTAAGTTGGAAGAATTGACTAAAGTGTGATTTTTGAGTAAACGGCCTCGAAATCGGGATTTGAAGGTTCCAAAAGGTTCGTATGATGATTTTGGACTTGGGCATATGTCCGGATCGGGTTTTGGATGACTCGGGAGCATTTCGACGCCTATTGAGGAAGTTGGCATTTTGGAAGAATTTCATAAATTTGGGTTGAGGTTTATTTCGATGTTATAGATATCCGTTTGGGATTCCGAATCTCGGAATAGCTCCGTATGGTGATTCTGGTGTTGGGAGCGCGTTCGAAAGTAGAATTGGAGGTCCGTAGGTCATTTCGGGACCATTTGGCGAAAGTTATAAATTTGAAGGTTTTTGAGAAGTTTGACCCGGAATGGAATTTTTTATATCGGGGTCGGATTCCGATTCTGGAAGTTGGAGTAGTCCTGTAATGTCGAATGTGACTTGTGTGCAAAATTTGATGTCAATCGGACGTGATTTGATAGGTTTCGACATCGAATGTAGAAATTGGAATTTTTTAGTTTCATTAGACTCGAATTGGGGTGTGATTCGTGTTTTTAGCATTGTTTGATGTAATTTGAGGCCTCGACTAAGTCCGTGATATGTTTTGAGACCTGTTGGTATGTTCGGACGGGGTCCCGAGGGGCTCAGGTGAGTTTCGGGGTGGTTTCAGACCATTTCTAGGCCATTTTTAACTGCTGGTTTTTGGCTACAGCAGTGTGCTACGTGATCGCAGGAATTGGTCGCGATCGCGATGAGTAAAATAGGAGAAATTGGCCAGTGATTCGCGATCGCGAAAGGCCTTTCGTGATCGCGTAGAGGAAAGTTTCTTCTGCACTGACCCAATTTTAGAAGCTTGTGTATTGCAATCTATAAGGAATTTGGATATGATCCAAAAATGAAAGTTGTAGATCTTTGTATCTAGTTTTCATAAAATCAAACCATTTGGTATTTAAAGTTGTGTAAAAGAAGTTATGAGTGGTACACTACATCCTATCCGGGAAGAGTTATGAAATCACGAAGAAAACGTTTGTGTTGCACAGGGCTGAATTTAGAAGCTTATATATCGTAATCTATAAGAAAATAGGGAATGATAACAGTACTAAATTTGTAATCCTTGGAGTCTAGTTTTCAAAAAGTTAAACTGTTTGCAATTTGGAGTTTTGTACAAAAAGTTATGACCATTATACTAGAGGCTGTCTTGAAGAGCTGGGCATTTGTTCTTCACGATCGCGAAGGGAAAATTTTGGGCTGAGAAACGTTTTGCTTTGCGATCGCGGAGCACTATCCTCAATCGCGATGAGTAAATACCTGGACAGAATCTATATTTCGAGGTTTCAGCCATTTTTAACATATTTGTAGCTATGGAACTCGGATTGAAGCGATTTTTGAGGAGATTTTCACCATATGGATTGGGGTAAGTGTTCTTTATCCGAAAATAATTATACCTCATGATTATATGGTTATATTCATCATTTATTTCAGCTTTAAATGGAAGAAATCAAGTTTTTGCAAAACTTTTCAAGAACGAAAATTTAAGATTTGGAGATCAAGTTGTTATCGGAATTTGATAAAATTGGTATGGTTGAATTCGTATCGGAATGGGTTGTCGGATTTTTTGAGAGGGTTCCGAGACATGGGACCCACTGCTAACTTTTCGAACGGAGTTGAGAATTTTTATAAATTGTTAAATTTCAAGCATTGGAGTATATTTTTAATTAATTATCACGTTATTTGACTAGTTTCGGATTGAACAACACCAAGTTGGGGCTTTAAAGCAAAATTGTGACCGGAAAATGGGCTTTAAGATGAGGTAAGTCTCCTTTCTAACCTTGTAAGAGGGAATTAACCTCATAGGTGAACTAATTATTATGTGCTTCTATTTGTGGGGGCTACTTACGCACGAGGTGACGAGAGTCAGTACGTAGCTACTAGATATGCCTATGTCCGGGTAGTTTTAGGCTTACATCATGCCTTGTTGATATTTCTATTGATTCATGTTTATTATTTGCCTTGAGAGGGAGCGAGATTGATTTTACTTATTAACTGTTTTGAGAGGAGTTGAAATTGAAGAATTTAAGATTTAAAAGGTTTCATTTGAACTTCGTAATTTCGAAAGGAATTGAGGAATATTATAATAGCTAAGAAATCTATGTATAACCGCGTCACATGTATGTTTCGTGAGCAGGGTAATTTCCTTAAAAAGCTACAAGCTGAATTTCCCTTATTTTGAAAAGAATCAAGAAAGAGATATGATTTTAATGTTAAATTTATATTTGACCGCGTCGCATGTATGATTCGCGAGTGGGGTATTTCCTTATATTACTCTTATAGGATCGGGTCGTTCACCTCGACAGGATTTATGTACCACACTCTCATGGGAGCGGTCGTTCACCTCGGCAGGATTTATGTACCACACTCTCATGGGAGCGGTCGTTCGCCTCGGTAGGTTAATAGATGCATCTATGGTTTGTGTCGTTCGACCCTCGGCAGTGCACAATTTACTTTTATGTTGGATCGAGCCGTACACCTCGACATTTCATATATATATATATATATATATATATATATATTATCCTCATGGAATCGTGCGTAATAGTTGGCAAGAAGCCAGTGTATCTGAGGGTTTTTCCCCTGATTTGAATTATGATAACCTCTTTGATGAAATCCACTATCTCTATTTATATGCTACGGTTACAGAGGGAACTTGCTAGTTGAGAGTTGAGTCAATTGTAAAGAGGGGAATTGTACCACGTATATACTTGTTTGTTTCATATATTTACTCTGTCTCATATATATTCACTTCTTTACTGTACCTGATATTATTGGACCACTAGTAAGTGTCGAAGTCGACCCCTTGTCACTACTTCTTCGAGGTTAGACCGGATACTTACTGGGTACACGTTGTTTTCGTACTCATACTACACTTGATGTACATTTTGTTGTAGAGGCACATGTATGTCTTGTGGCCTAGTGGGCGCGACATAGTTGATATGGAGACTTAGGTGAGTTACATCTTATGAGTCGATCCGCAGCCAACAGAGTCTCCTTCAGAGTATTTGTATTTTTTTTCTGTCCAATTTATATTCCGGACAGTTATTGTATTGTATTTTATTTCCTAGTAAATGCTCATGCACTCGTGACCTTGGGTTCTGGAATGATTATGGGATATTCAGTATTAAAATTGTAAATATTTTTTTTATTCTATAAAGATTACCTTTTACTAGATACATTGAAGGAAATTTACGATTTCAAAAAAAATATTAAAAACGAGAATTTAAGTAACTATTTAGTGTTGGCTAGCCTGACAGTGGTGTCCGGCGCCATCACGGCCTTTAATGGATTTTGGGTCGTGACATCAGGGGTTTCCTGATAGGTCTTACATCCCCAATATTTTGATCGCTTGATCTATTTCAAACTTGGTTTCTAAACGACAGTCCTCGAGTACGGGAGTGACCATCCGAACTTTGATTATAATCGGCCCTTGAGCCCATTTTCTTAAAAGATCGAAAGTGCATGATTGTAAAGTGGAAATTTTTCTAAAACATGAGATATTTGCAAGGAAAGTACTTCTCTTTATTCTTGTAAAAAAATAGTCATACATACGTACATGTTTTATGTCAGAGCTCGAGCAATCTACATGGGCATAGTTCATTTTGACTGTTTGGCCCTTATAGTAAATCCTACCTATCGAGACCCTTCCATTTCAAAATAATTTCCTTGCTAGAACAATTTGTCATTCGAGGGTAATCCACCCCAGTATTCGAGGTTGATTTTAGAGAAATCTTGGATACTGTAAACACAGTTTTTGACACTGATTCGTAATCGGCCTTGATTCTAAGTTAGCACGATCCATTGTTGCCTCATTAAAAGCCTCGCCAGAAAACCCCTTTGGGACAAAATCGGTCTAAGGAAAAAAGATTGCAACGTGTGCTTTCAGACCTAAAGACTTCATGTCGATAAATCCATCATTGTTTCTTGTTGGCCACATGTAAGTGTTAGTTTAAAACAAAAGAAAATAGAAAAGGGTCGTACCTTAGCAATAATATCTTTTTAGGTGAGATACGTTTCAATTGTTAGGTAGTTGTTCCCCATTCATCTTTTCGAGCTTGTAGGATACCTTTCCGGTGACTTTGAGAATCTGGTATGGTCCTTCCTAGTCGGGCCCAATTTCCCTTCGTTCGGATTTCGGGTGCTGAGGTTGACTTTCCTTAGCACCAAGTCCCCGACGCCGAAATATCGAAGATTGGCTCTTCGATTGTAGTATCTCTCAATCCGTTGTTTTTGGGCGGTCAATCAGACGAGGGAGGCTTCACGTCTTTCATCTAATAATTCTAGGCTCATATTCATAGCCTCGCTATTTGGCTCTTCTGTCGCATATCGGAACCTGATGCTTGGTTCTCCGAACTCGACCAATATCAGAGCTTCGACGCCATAAACTAATGAGAATGGGGTATCCCCGATACTAGACTTCGACGTTGTACGGTATGCCCAAAGAACCTCGGGTAGAATTTCTTTCCACTTCCCCTTTGTGTCGGTAAGCCTCTTCTTAAGGTTCTGGATGATGGTTTTGTTGGTTGATTCGGCCTATCCATTTTCGTTGGGATGATAAGGTGTTGATAGGATTCTTTTGATCTTGTGATCCTCGAAAAATTTAGTCACCTTGCTGCCGATGAACTGCATTCCATTATCGCATATAAATTCGGAAGGCATCCCGAATCGACATATGATGTGATCCCAAATGAAGTCGATGACTTCCTTTTCCCTTAATTTCTCGAAAGCATGTGCTTCAACCCACTTGGATAAATAATCAATCATAAATAAGATAAATTGAGCTTTACCTGGGGCCCATGGCTGAGGGCCAACGATGTCCATTCTCCACTTCATGAATGGTCATGGGGACAAGACCGAATGGAGTAGCTCCCCAGGTTAATGAATCATCGGTGCATGTCTTTGGCACTTGTCGCATTTTCAAACAAAATCTTTCGCATCTTTCTCCATGTCGATCCAGTAGTTCCTTACTTTGATTACTTTGTGGACCAATGATTCGGCTCCGGAATGATTTTCGCATGTGTCCTCGTGAACTTCCCTTAGAACATATTCGGTATCTCCTGGTCCCAAACATATTGCTAATGGACCATCGAACATCCTTCTGAACAAGGTCCCATATTCAGACAAGGTGAATCGTGATGCCTTTGTCGCAAGGCTCTCGATTCTTTTTAGTCCGAGGGAAGCTTTCCATTCTTCAAATACTCTATGTATTTGTTTCTCCAATCCAAGGTCAAAATTGTGGAGTTTACCTCAGCGTGGCCTTCCTCGACCACTGACCTCATGAGTTGCACGACAACCCCCGAATTAAGTTCGTTGTCTTCGACCGATAACCCCAGGTTTGCGAGAGCATTGGCTTCGATGTTCTGATCTCGAGGCACATGTTGCGAAGTTCATTCCTTGAATCAATGCAGAGTTACTTGTAGCTTGTCCATGTATCTTTGCATTCGTTCTTCTCGGACTTCAAAGGTTCCGTTGACCTGATTTACAACGAGGAGGGAGTCACATTTGGCTTCGATCACCTCCGCCCCAAGCCTTTGGCTAGTTCGAGACCTGCAATCATGGCCTCATATTCGACCTCACTGTTAGTTAATTTTACAGGTCTAATAGATTGTCTAACCACGTTACCATGGGTGGTTTTAACACGATGCTGAGTCCGAACCCTTTTAATTTTGAAGCACCGTCCGTAAGCAGGTGTGAAGTCAGCCACGAAGTCTGCCAAGATCTGAGAATTGATGGTTGTTCGGGGGTCGATACTCAATATCGTATCCGCTGATTTCTACGGCCCATTTGGCCAATCGTCCCGAAAGTTCGGGCTTATGCAAGATATTTTGAAGGGGATAAGTCGTTACAACACATATGGGATGACACTGAAAGTATGGGTTTAGCTTCCTAGAGGCGTTTATCAAAGCGAGCGCTAATTTTTCTAGATTGGGATATCTATTTTTGGCCTCTCCAATGGTCCAACTAACATAATAGATAGGAAATTGTTTACCTTTTTCTTCTCGGACCAAGACTTCACTTACCGCTATCTCTGATACTGCCAGATACAAGTAAAGTTTCTCATCTTCTCTCTACGTGTGAAGTAGCGGCGGGCTCGATAAGTACTGTTTAAGCTCCTCCAAGGCCTGTTGGCATTCCTGGGTCCATGTGAAGTTATTTTTTTTCTTCAGCAACGAAAAGAATCGATGGCTCTTATTGGAGGACCTCGAGATGAATCGCCCTAGAGCGGCTATGCGCCCCCTTAACCTCTGCACGACCTTTACATTGTCTACTACAGTGATGTCCTCGATAGCTTTAATTTTGACAGTGTTGATATCGATTCTTCGATTGGATACCATGAAGCCGAGAATTTTCCAGAGACGACCTCGAATGCGCATTTTTCTGGGTTGAGCTTCATGTTGTATTTCTTCAGTATACCGAAAGTTTCCTGCAAATGCTTCAAATGGTCCTCTGCTCGCAGGGACTTAACTAGCATGTCATCAATATAAACTTCCATAGATTTCCCTATTTTTTCCTCGAACATTCAGTTTACTAGGCGTTGATAAGTTGCACCAACATTTTTTAGTCCGAACGACATTACATTATAACAGTAGGTCCCATACTTAGTGATGAGCGAGGTCTTTTCTTGGTCTTCCGGGTTCATCTGTATTTAGTTGTACCCCGAATAGGCATCGAGAAAATTAAGGATCTCGTGGCCGGTCGTGGTATCGATCACATGATCGATATTAGGCAATAGAAAAGAATCCTTGGGGCATGCTTTATTTAAGTCTTTGTAATCTACACACATTCTAAGTTTGTTCCCTTATTAGGGACTACTAGTACGTTTTCTAACCATTCGGGATATTTTACTTCCCAGTTCGACCCTATTTTGAGAATTTTGGTTACCTCATCTTTGATGAAAGCATTTTTGACCTCGGATAGGGGTCGTCTTTTTTGCTACACCGGATAGAACTTTGGGTCCAGGCTTAGTTTATGAGTGGTGATTTCCGGTGGGATCCCTGTCATATCGAGATGGGACCAAGCAAAAAAATCCATGTTAGTTTTAAGGAATTGAATAAGTTTCCCCCTGAGCTCGGGGGCTAGCCCTGTGCCCAGGTATACATTTCGTTCAGGCTGGTGTTCGACCAGTATGATTTGTTCCAGCTCTTCGACCGTTGACTTGGTGACATCGGAATCATCGGGGACTATGAAATATCGAGGAACCTCATAGTCATCATCCTCCTCAGTCCCCTGCTTCTCTGATTGGGTCGAGGCCAGTGTCTGTGGTTGCTATTTGACTTCCTGTTTTCCTTCGAATTTGACCCCTTCATTGATGAGAGTGCCGATATCGGTATTACGTAGTCGTCGGCAAACATTTTCTTGGCAGCGGGTTGTTCTCCGTACACTGTTTTGACTCCCTCTGCCGTCAGGAACTTTAGAACCTGGTGAAGGGTCGAGGACACCACCCTCATGTTGTGGATCCATGGCCTCCCGAATAGGGCATTGTACCTCATATCTCCCTCGATCACATGGTACTTTGTCTCTTGGATGGTCCCAACCAAGTTCACTGGCAAAGTTATTTCGCCTTTGGTGGTTTCACACGCCATGTTGAAGCCGTTCAGGGCTGCGGGCACAACCTGATCCTGCAGGCCTAGTTGTTCTACGACCCTTAACCGAATAATGTTGGCCGAACTACCTGGATCAATTAAAACACGTTTAATTTGAGTCTTATTCATAAGTACAAATATACCAATGCGTCGTTATGGGGTTGGACGATCCCTTCTGCATCCTCGTCATTGAAAGACAAGGTTCCTTCTAGTACGTAATCCCGAGTTCGCTTCTCCCTAGTAATCGACACCTTGATGCGTTTTAATACCGGTCCTTAAGGAATATCGACCCCTCCAACAATTATGTGAATCACGTGTAGTGGCTCTTCTTGCTCGTTCTATCTGTTTGAATACCTGTTTTTGAAGTGATTCTTGGCCCGATCATTTAAGAACTCCCGAAGGTGCCCCTTGTTGAATAACCGAGCTACTTCCTCCCTTAGTTGCCTGCAATCTTTTGTTCTATGGCCATGGGTTCCATGATATTTGCACATCTGATTGGGATTTCTCTAGGCTAGATCGGTCTGCAGAGGTCGAGGCCATCTAGTATCTTCGATACGTCCGATGGCTGATACGATGGCGGATGCATAAATGTTGAAGTTATATTCTGATAGCTGCAGTGTTTCTTTGGGTCCGAAGTCCCTGTCGAAACCATTCTTGCTTATGGGCCCCCGAGAGTTCTAACCTCGATCATTTCTTCTTTCACCTCTAATAGGGTTGTGCCCCGGCCGTTTGCTTCTCCGATCTCCATTGTATGGCTGGTAGCGATCCCTAATCGAGCGTGGTTCTCGGTCGATGTCCCTTTTAACTCCGTTGATGGACCTGATAGGATAAACGGACCCGGAAGGGGTCCCCAGCTGATCGTCTTCGACCCTAATTTTTGATTGGTATCAATTATACACATCGACCAGGTAACGACTGGGTATTCGATCAAGTTCTGCTTTAGCTATTGTGATGCCACTAAGCTTCGTACGTTTAGTCCTTGGGTGAAGGCCTGCACGACCCAATAATTTGCGACTAGTGGTAGATAATACATTCCGTCTGGACTGAGATACAAACTCTCTGAGAATCTCGTTATCTTTCTGCCTTACCTTGAAGAGGTCCGATTTCCTAGTCTCGACCTTTATAGCCCCGGTGTGTGCTTTAACAAAGGATTCTGCAAGCATAACAAAAAGAATCAATGGAGTTGGGTGGCAAGTTATGGTACCATATCATCTCTCCCTTCCACAGGATCTCCCCAAACTTCTTCAACAATACATATTCGATCTCTTCGTCCTCCAGATTGTTCCCTTTAATCGCACATGTGTAAGAAGTGACATGCTCGTTAGGGTTGGTCGTTCCATTATACTTGGGAATTCTAGCATGCGAAACTTCTTGGGAATAGGTTTAAGGATGCGCTCGGTCGGGGGGGGGGGGAGGTTTTTAGACGAACTTGTTCGAATCCAAACCCTTCAATATCGGGGGTGCCCCCGAAATTTGATCAACCATGGAATTATAGGTTTCCCCCTTTTTGTCATTTGCTTTAATTTTATTCTCCCCCGATTCAACTCGCTTTGTTAGTTCCTCGAACATCTTCATGATTGCGGGATCGGTCCCTGATTCACCCCCATTCGATCTCTTTGGCACCGATTCGGCCCTACGAACAACTTCCTGTGATGGCCCGGGCTCGATTTCGCTTGGTGTATGGTTCTGGTTTTGGAGTGGTGCTATTGCAGCTTGTTGAGTCTGCAACATTTCGAATATCACTCGAAGACTGATCCCACCGTCTTCACTGCCCTGTGCGTCTGATCAGCTTGCCGAACATCTCTACGGACGCTAATTTGAGGATCGGCGGCCAAATTTGCATTAATGATGACATGGGAACTGACGTCGATTGGGTCTACGATAGTGACTCCATCCAGGTCAATGGGAGGCACTCCATTCCCTAGGGTGGCTATGTTGTCGTTCTCGCCATGGAGACCAAGGCCATTGTTTGTGTGTGTAGGTGCTACTTGAGAGTTTGACATGCTGATCGTGAAATCAAAGATACTCACAAGAACAAGTATAAAATAGTGTGTGTTACGAAAGTTAGTACCAGACAATCACTATTATCCTTAGCCCCACGGTGAGCGCCAAACTGTTTACCCTAAAAAAGGATAATAATTGAATTTATACGTGGCTTTAAGGACATGTGATTTTACTTGGCACAAACTGAGAAAATATGTAAATTAATATTGAAATTTACTGCAAATAGAAATAAAAAAAACCCCGAAATAAACGAAGTTTTGACCCTCGAGCTAGGTCGCCCTCGAACTAAACGAATATTCTACTGAAAAATATGAACAGAGCAACATAGTATTGAAAGCTTAAGAGAAAAATGGTATATTGCGTGGCTTTTTTGTCTTTTACAAATGATGAGACTCCCTTTATATAGTAAGGGAGTCCTACCTTTGATACAATTCTAAATACAGTAAGAAATCCCATGATTAGCTAATTAATCGGCCTCTTCTTGATACGTGCCGAGATTTCTGCTGTGATCCTCGCCCGATCACGGATATTTTGGCTTTCCGTTACTTGGCTCGGTAAACTTCCTTCTATCTTGGTCGATCTCTATCCTATCTAGTTTCAATCTTAGCCGACCTCGACCTTGATCGGTCTCTGGGTCTCGAGCTTAGCAATCTAATTATATTTCTTGGTCCGATATAACATGGGGTTGAACCTTGGCCTGCCTCGTTCTAGGATAAGATCGTTTTTGACCATATACACAGACATAACCGACCAATACCAAATATGTTGTTAGATGTATAGTTGATGATTAATTGATAATGTATATAATTCACATAAAACCAAAAAATAGATACTCATAACTTAAGTAGTAAAAGAAAATATTTAATTCGATCGTTCTAATCTAATGTAGTACAGAAATCATATGCAAATAGGAAAAACAGGGGGGTTGAACTGAAAATATAACATTTGCTTTCCTTTCCGCAGGAACCCACAAAGAGCAAGGAACAGCAGAAAGGAACTTTGATGGAAACAGGGAAAGTGATAGTGGAAAAAGTAGGAGGGAAGTCAACAGTTACAAAGTGCTTCTCAAAATATCCCCTCAAATTCATCATCCCCAGAAAGGTAGGTCTGTTAATCAATTATCTCTTTGTATGCGTCTTCACTAATCCTGGATTATTTTACACTCGGTACTCTATTGATAATTCTGGTTTAAAAGGACAGCTCGGTATTCACCCAGTATAAGGGGAAGGGAGGGGTGTGATCTCGGCAGATGCATCAATATGCACTATATCTGCAATACAATGTTGCCTCTGTCATTGAAAGTGATAATCTTGATTTGTTTTTCTCAATTTCATTGTTTGTTTTAGGTGGGTTCTTCTGAAACAGATGCTGTTTGGATTTACACCATCACTTATGGTGGAGGAATTGTCTCTGTAAGTCATCTGCTCCCCTCCCCTCCCCCCTACCCAATCCCCAGAACCCAGGATTGTAAGTTTGTTCTTGGGAAATTGTGGCTGTTAAAAAATAGATTTTCTTACTAGCATTATGGTGATTCACTTTCTGGGTTTTATTTTGTCGAAGACATAAATAAGTAAATTAATTGTGCCCTCTTTAATAACTTAACCTTTTAGATAAAATAATCACACATTTCAACACTGCATCAGAGAAGACAAATATTCTTAGCTAGAGTCTCGACGCCACCTACTATCAGAAAGAATTTCCATGTGCTTTGGCCAAAAGAAAAATAATCAGGCCTGTAGCTGAGAGAATGTGTGATCTGTCTAACAACTTAAGCTTTCAGATGAGATGATCACACATTTCAATAGTATTTATTTAGTGTATATGATTAAAGCTAATGTAACATTGGTATATGTTTACTTCTAGGGAGATTCTATAGCATGTGATATTTCACTGGCAGATGGTTGCACCGCTGTTTTGACCACTCAAGCTTCTACTAAGGTTAAAGTCTTTGGAAGTTTGATTATTTTTAAATAGATAGGTTGATTACTTCTTCATGCATAAATGTTCTTAGCATGGTGCTTTGGAGCTTGTTACACATTTTATTGATACAGTAAAATTTCCGGTGCAGGTGTACAAAGCCGTGGGATCGAAGAGCTCTGAACAAGTGTTGGAGGTAATGCAATTATGAGGAAATGTGTAATAAATTGTTCTTCTTTGTGTTTTTATAGGTTTAGATCTTCTTAGTGCATTGTGGATCAATTCCAAAAGTTTGGTCCTGGTTTACGGCAAGAAATTCTAAAATCTACTTTATGCATACAAAAAATAAAATCAGGTCTTACTGACAGTTATTTTATTGAACTTGATGATGCAGAAAAAGTAAACGAATGATAAGTTTTGGAGAAATAGCTGAAGAAGAAGAAAAAAGAAAAGAAAAGAAAAGGAAAATGAGAACCTGAAATTGGTGTCAGAACTGTGAGGTTGAAATTGTGTGATAATGGAGTCCTAGAGGGTGAAAGATTTTGTATTAGTTAATAGGGGGAGATCACGAGATGATAAATTATTTTGAGGTAACTTTCCTTCATGATACATTCTTATGTATTTTAAGAAGTTGATATAGACTTATAAATGAAAAGTCATGAAAAAAGGATACATAACAGCTTCCACTTCTAAATGCAGCCATAAGAAAAGGATACTATGGTGTGATCGTTGGCTCTAAATTATATAAAGGTATCCGTCTGACATTCTTCAACAACACTTCCAATTAATTAGGAACAAGACAGAGAATATATAGCTTCATCAAAAAAAGAATATATATAGCTTAAATTCTATTTTTTTTTGTTAACGGATGACCGATAATGAGGCTTGTTGGAGAACATGTAGCAAGTCCTAAAAGGCATATCATTATCTTCTTTTTGTTATTTGTTCTTTTCTTTGGGCTCATTTCAACTGTCTCATCTGATACGTAGCTAGAACTCTTAGTTAAAGTGGCTGTTTATGCCATGCAGTAGGCAAGAATAGGAAGCAATGCCTTTTTGGCTGTAATTCCAGATCCAGTCACCTGTTTCTCCACAGCAAAATATTCTCAGAGGCAAGTGTTCAAAGTTGTCTCAGACTCAAGTTTGCTTCTTGTTGACTGGATAACTAGTGGCCGTCATGAAAGAGGAGAAAAATGGGATTTTGATCTTTATAAGAGCACGAATCATATCTTTCATAATGGTGATGAGCCTTTGTTTCTTGATACAGTAAGCTTCTTCCTTTTATCAATCCAGAATTTTTTACTTAATGTATTGCAAGTAGCATAAATTCTTTAATAAAGAAAAACTGTATCAGTTGTTTTTCAGTCTGCTCTTTCCGTAGCAAGAAATCTAGATGATAGTCACATAATTATGAGTTTCCCCTTCAGGCTAATTGAAATTTAAAAATATGTTGCGGTTTTTGCCTTTAACCTGTCAACCAATTCTTTTATTGCCGGCATGTCAAATTAAGAGTTTATTGTTGTTTTTTTCTCTTTAAGTCGACTCCTCTCTTGCATAACTTGCTCTGACTAGCAATCTTAACATGATCTAGATTATAAGTGTCAACAAGGAGCAGTTTTTCTTGTAGCTGACCCCTGGATAGTTGTAACCCTGCACAATCTAATATGTTCAGTACTGACATAATGAGGAACAGAAAATCAAAAGATCATGGTGTCCTTAGTTGATAACAGGAAACCCTTAAATACAAAGAAAAAGCAGCTAAACATTTTTAACCACGTAAAAGAAATGTTTTTGGTATTTTGCTAAATGATGTGAAAATCTAGAAGAAGATTTTTCCAATTGAAATGGCTAGTCATCCTCTGCCTTCCCTTATTATGCTTGATACAACTTGAAATGAAAATGGTAATGAACCATAGTATTCAAATGATTATCAATCCTCAAGAGCCAAAGAGAAGAAATAGAGAGAGAATGAATTGCAGTAACTACTTTTGAACAATTATAAGGAATTAGCTATATTGCCTTACATCAGATTAAGGCTGTTTTATAACTATATACTGGCCAGTTCCATCTTGTACAACCTTCAACCCATGTAGCTAACCACTCGTAACTAATAGGTGTATGAGGTGCACATTAGTATAGCTGGAAATGAGTCATAAAAGTGATTTACCATTTCTCTTTTTTGTTCTCCAACTACTCTACTAGATTTAGTCCAGAAAGTTTTTGGTTTTGATCCCAGTGTCTCCGCCCTTGACACTTCCCTGCCTCTTAGCTGGACCCTACTGTCTGCTTTCTACTTCTTCTTTGTATCTCAATACACAGAATCTAATCTTCATTTTGAGCATGAGTCACAGTGTTCCCTGTCCATCTCCAAAAAGGTCTTAGAATTATCACTTGGTCCATTGCACATCCACGATTGCTCCTTTTTCCAATAGGGGATCTCCCTCACATACCTATTGTTGATTTTCTAGTTCAAATTGGTTATTCAGAATGACTCGTCTCCGCTAACTGTTTTACTTTTAATCAGGTATTGTTAGAACAAGGAACACATGCAGGTATTGCTGAACGTATGCTGGACTATCAAGTGATCGCAATGGTGATACTATTGGGGTATGTATAGGTTACTCACCATGTACTTAAATTTTTTACTCCCCTATTGTCATTCTTTTTCTTGTTTCTTGTGCAATTTTTATGTTTTAAGTCCGCATTTCTCCTTCTTGAATGAGAAGGAAGGAAGTTGCATAGACCTATCCATTTTTTGTTGCTTGTTTGCAGGCCAAAGTTGAAGCATATTCAAAACCAAATCCAGGAAGATGTAAAGAAAATAATGTCTCAGTGTTTACACATGCCTACAATTGGTTCAAGACAGTACAGTAATAGACATAATGATCACTGCTTGACCAAACCAAGTTTTGTTGCTTCCTGCAGCATATTTGGTCCAAAGGTATCACCAACCAACACCTACTCATTTCTCTAGTTGCCTTTGAATTTCAGGTACTAGTGTTTGAGCATATCCAGCTGGTCCTTGAGCAGATAAGACCAATCATTTTCTTCCAATTAATTTAGCATACTTAATAGTACGTTTTAAGCAGATATCATTTCTATATGTTAATTGCTTTAAGAACAAAAACAACCCCGAGACGTTTCAATTCGGTTGTGCAAGTGTTTCTTTCTTTTCCTCTTTTCTTTTTCCTCACTTTTTGGCCCCTCTCCAAGTTAGTCTCTAGACTTCAAAATATCCGCCCTATTTAACCTTTAATTGCTACTCCATTATTTCTGTAGGGAACACAAAATATTAAGTTGAGCTGTTTTAGTCACAAAAATATGATACTGATAATAGTACCATCACCTAACTTTTATATCCGTTAGGCATCCTGTTTGAACTTTTTGTCTACTGCATTTTATTTCATTTCATAATTCCTTTAACAAAGTGCTGTTGCATTTGATGAAAATATTGTTTACTACTGTCAAGAAGTAAAGTTTTTTGGGGAACAGTATTATAATCCAAACTTGCTCTTCTCATGCTGTAAATTTTTCGGAAAATAAAATTCATGTGACCATTTTAAAGTGCCACCAGAATTCACTTCCATGCTACGTTAAAGAACCAGATGAAGATGGCATGTTACATTCCCTTCATAAGAGATTTTCACTTGCAGGGAATAGGTGTTGTTACTCGAATTGCTGCCATGACAACTGAATCAGTGTACAATTTTCTGCAACATCAGTTGTCCAGTATGGAGCCACTACTTGGTGTCAAGCCATATTCTTAAGCAAGTGGATAAACATTTTTCCTGTCAAATGCCACGTAGGTAATGTTTGTTTTATGAATCCTTTCCGTTTTTGTCAATACTCAATAGCCAGTTGCCCATTTTGTTTGTAATCATCGTATCTGCAGAGAGTTGATTGGATGTGTATGTTGTTTTGCATCCGGATTGACAACCAGCACTACTGTTCTGGTCATGTTTTTGTGCTTTATGGGGAAATAAAAATGGTATAGGATGCATGAAACAAATATTATTGAAAACGCAATTTGTCAACTGCCATTCTGCTTGGCGTTTTGCATAAATCATGGAAATAATGGCAAGTCTTCTTTTATTTGGAACTTGTTGAAAGGAAATTGTGTACTAAAGTTGTTCTCAAGTGCAATAACAAATTCTTTGGAGCTAAATCAGGAGATGATCTTTTTTTCTTTTTCCTTCTGTAGGTTGGTTAAAATTACTGTACTTTTGTTTTAGTTCCTTTTTATCTCACTGAGGTTTCACATGTATTATAGTGTCTAAATGTTCAGTAGCAGGATCATCCTAATTGAAGGTTTGAATAGCTTTCCTTTTTTCTAATATCAGGAGGAAAAAGTTCACACTGTAACTGTCTCTGGCTAAGAATGCCGCGGATGGATCACTAGCTTAAGGTGCTTAAGATGGAGACTAAGGGTACCAGCTCAAGAATGTTTAAATCGTAAAGTTAAAACTCCATTGATTCAATCTTTCACCATGCCATCCAAATATGCTAGAATGTAACAATGGAATCAACCTGCTTCTATTCTCTCCAATCTAATAAAAGCCTTTTTGAGCTCTTTCTAATTGGTGTTCAATGCCTTTTCTGACTTCTTTAAATGCAGTCCACACCTCTATATGTACCAATTTATATTCCGACTGAAAATGCAACTACTTTAATTAAATATTTCATGGTTTTCCTAGCTGTTTTAAGTTATTATGCATTTATTCTTGATAAAATCTTCCATTATTTCATGATTTTCTACGCTTCCTAGGTAAATTAACTTTCATTGTATGACATTTATATGAGTTGCCTCATTAGATATCTGCATGATGCCGTAGCTAATTATGCAAAACGAGGGAATTTTCAAATATGAAAGGAGCTATAGCAAAATGGAGGGCTATAATTAGGTGCTCACATAAGGACATTAATGCGTGTGAAATATTTGACTTTCATTTCAACCATAAAAAATATTCTTGCCCTAAATTTCACTTCACACATTAAACCATAAAAAACCATTAAAAAAAATGTTTAATTTTTCATCTCATAGCATTTTAGACCTTAATTGCATTTAGGATCTAATTACATTACTTAAGTGCATTATCAAACCAAAAAATCACAAAAAAAAATAAAAAATACATAGTTACTTTTACATTTTAGTTTTTGATTTTTAAAATTAATGATTTTTATTAGTTTACATTGGTAAGATAATTAATTAGCTAATTGATAGAAAGTAATAGTAAGTAGGTTAATTTTGCAAAATTAAGTTTGATTTGGGAAATTTGAATGGCCACATTTGAAAATAAATTGATTTCTTTTGTATCTATACCCGGTTTTGGGGTCACAATTGAACCTATATCCACTTTGCAAAAAAAGTTTGCAAGCGTACCCACCTTACGATCAACTTCAGCTTGTCGGGTCTGAAGTTAAAAGAAAAAATGCCTAAAGTGAAAAATTACAATTCAAATGCACTTAAGACCAAAAAATTTGAAGTGCAACAAACATTTTCATTTTACTTCAGGCTAATAAGTTTGAAGTGAAAATTTGCACTTCAGATGCACTTAAGACCAATAAGTTTGAAGTGAAAAATTGCACTTCAGATGCACTTAAGGCCAAAAGGTCTGAAGTGCAACAAGCATTTTGCTACACTTCAGACTAAGTCTTAAGTGAAAAATTACACTTCAGATGCACTTAAGGCCACAAAGTCTGAAGTGTAACAAATGTTTTCTTTCATTTTAAGGCTGATAAGTCTGAAGTGAAAATTGCCGAGAAACATAAGCTTGTTTTCGAATAATAATAATCCAAGATACGATTTATACTCCAAATGAGCTCAAATTTAAAACATAACCTCCAAATATCATCAGGAACAAACCCCAATCATCAATTTGTCAAAATAACAATAAATCTAATGAACCCATTTTGCAATGAAGAAAAATAAGAAGAAGAAACTCCAAGCAACAGCAAAAAATAAAGCGTCATAACAGCTCACCATTGTAAAACATCATAAACTACATTAAAATATATTCACAACCACCATATAAGAAGAATAAGGAGGATGAGGAGGAGGAGGAGGAGAAGAAAACAAAGGGGAAGAAGCGGAGGAGAAAGAAGCCTGAAGTTGTTTAAAAAATAGGTAAAAGTTAAAACTTTTTTAAAAAGTGGGTATAAGTTAAATGGGGGCGACCAAATAAATCGCCCCATCCAATTTTTAGGGCGATTTGCAGTCATGCCCTACATAGCAGCCACCTTTTAACCTATACCCTATTTTTAAAAATTATTGATTTGGTAGCCAGCTGACAAAAAATACGCACTAATATGACCATTCTACCCCTGACATAACATATAAAATCACGCAGCTCCGTCTCTTCTCATATTTGAATCACGTACGTCTCTTCTCACATTTGAATCACGCACAAAACACTTCACCGATCCTCCGTCTCTTCTCAGATCTCCTCTCCCAAAGAAAAATTCAAATTGTAAGTTAAGTTTTGGTGAATTTTTTGCCAAACAATTTGTTTTTTTGGCTAACTTCAGCACTAATAATATGTTTAAGTTATGTACTGTGTTCTATAGTTTTTTGATGAGTTTTTTCAAAAACTTTGCTGAAGTTTTTCCTCCTTCAGCACTGAATGTGCTGAAGTTTTTCCTCCTTGATACAATAGATTTGTCATGAAAAACATCAGCACAAGATGCTGAAGTTTTTTAGTTCATTTTCT